>ML410177.1:0-80952 GCA_005239525.1 Nicotiana knightiana
ATAAACAAGACGGAGTTTAATAATATATAGTCGGATATTTGTGTTTGATCAAAGGTACATTAAGGGAAAATTTAATGGGAATTACAATTGTAAACACAGACGCAATGTAATGGGCCAAGGTTACCACCAGTGCAAACTCCATTCCCGTTATGTATTTTTAAGCATTCTCTTTGACAGTTAGCAAGGATGCATTCCTTTGGATTCAACGTTACAGTGCATCTATTTTGAGCTTTTACTTGAGTAATTGTCAATACAACTGCATACAAATTGAAAGAAGAATTAGCATTGCTTTCTTTTATCACAAACAAAACAATAAACATAGAAAAAGAATTTCAGCCAAACCTGAAAGAATGAGAAAGAAACAAAAAACAGAGTTAAATAACTTAGCCATCCTTATTGAAGTTGATCTCAAATGTCAATGGTGTGCTTTGGTGCAAGGTGAAAGAGGCTTTTATACTTCTAATTTGCTAAGACTTGCATAGATTTTATTAGGAAGGTAAAAGTAGCTGGATAATTTACTTTCCAGGGAACAAATATGACTATTGTATTACAAAGATAATGGTTTATAATATTGTTTCCATAGAGCAAAGATGGGTTGTTTGATTTGTTTCCTTCTTGAAAAGTTATTTGACAGTAGCAATATTTAGAATCTAGAGTTGTTGCAAAAAGAAGAGAAAGGGAAAATGATACTGTATAGCCGGTCTCAATATAATAGTCGAAAAAGTGTATATTTTTTTTGTATGTTTTGTATATATAAATATTCTGTATGTTATATACAAAAATTTTTACAAATTTTATTCATTTTTTCGACTATCAAATGTAAATAATTTTTGGCACAAATTAGAAATAAAAAAGCCTAAGAGAAGGGAAAAGGCAATTTGGATATGATGCGGTGGGAATAGATTGGCAAACTAACATTTTTTTTACCTTATCAATATCCATTGACAATATATTTTTTCAATCATGGGGAAAGACCTGCTCAATTCAAGAAGCATGGCTACCACTTCAACCTCTACAAGCTCTCTCAAGAAGTTTTCTTTAGCCATCTATTTTTTGAACCAAACCAACGTATCCGAGGTACCTCACTGCTCCCATGAAAGTAAAAGAAAGTAACGTTTTAATATCAAAATAATACCACAAGTAGGAGGGTCAAGCAATCTTGAGGTACATAAACCCAGAGAAAAGGTTCAAGAGCATAATTCAACTAACTTTGAAGACGTAGCAGTGTTCATACGATCATTTTTCATTTACATAATATCATTAATATAAGATTTGGTCTATTTAATCATGAAAAAACTTAACATGATTTAGCTATGAAAGAATATTAATACAAACATTTACAACCGGCTAAGTCATGATGGATAAGGTTTATTAACAGCTCAAGTTTGCGTAACGACCCGACCGGTCGTTTTGAGAGTTAGAGTCCCGATCCCCTAATAACCGCTTTTTTCATATTTATTTATGCTATTGTGACTTTCCGGGATGATTGGTTTTGAGTTTCGGAGTGTTTTGGGACACTTAGTCCCTAAATGGGAGCTTAAGTCTTAAAATTTGGTCCGTAGTCGAAACTGTGTGAAGATGGTTCTGAAATGGAATACCGTCGATTCCATTAGCTCCGTTGACTGATTTTGGGCTTAGGAGCGCGTCCGGGATGTATTTTGGAGGTCCGTAGTAGAATTAAGCTTGATAAGGGTTTCATACTCGATGATATTGATAAATAAGTGGGAATGAACACTTATACATAAGGATCCCGTACGAGAGGTCAGTTAAGACAAAGGACATAACCCAAGAGGCGTTACATAAAATACAGATATGAGAGTGGACCAACGGGTAGTCTGTAGTTGATTCAGGAAGAGCGCAGTTACGGCTAGATAGGAGAATACAGAAAAATCAGCAGATCGTGCAAGATAAACATAGTAAAACCCAATATAGTGAATTCAACCTCGCAGTAATGTCATTGTTATACTTGGGATATATTCAGATAGGAGTTGGGATGGTTAAAAGCACCATATGAGTACTATGGAAATAAAAGAGAGTGCCACTGCGAAGACAATCAAAACTTTAGTTCGGAAGCAACCCTATAAGTACAAGGGCGTGGAGGTAAGTAACTATGGAAAATTATAGGCGAGGAAGGACATCAAAAATTCCGTTGAGTGTGCGATATAATGAGCTCGCAGCCTTACAAAAGTCAGAGGATCCTCCCTAAGTGCTACAACGAAAGACTAGCTGAGGAAATAAAGAAGCAGGCTTCAACATAAGCATAGTGACCTAAAGAAGAAATGGTCTTATAACAGTAGTCTCACTAAAATGTTGTATGCACTCCATAAGAAAGTGGCACCTATCGTGGCTAATGAGCGGGAAGAAGAAAAAAAAATCAAAAAGTTATAATTGAGATCATATGAGTTACAGGGAACTCCCGTATTCGTGGGCACTAAGATAAGCCAAGTATCTATGCAGCAAGTGGAAGAACGACCAGGAAAAGTAATTGCTCACATTTAAATACAACTGAGAAGGCATGAAAGGAAATCTATGGTGCTAGCATGTTAAAAGGAAGGTTGCGAGTAGTATAAATAGATATGCATAGGTCACAATCTAAAATATGGTAGAGCAACAAGATTTTGGCTAGATAGGAGTAAGGATAAGAAAATGTGAGTGAGGAGGTGACGAGAATAGGTAAGTCCTCGGGATTAAACCCATCACAACAAGAGAGCTGACGGTTTCCATAAAGTTATAAAAAGCTCAGTATAGCATGGGTGAACTCAAAGGAGTTTAAAAATAGAAGCATTTAGAAGAGATGGAATACTACCCTTGTAGTAAAGTAAGGGTGTGATAAATGATAAGAGGATGACGTTTAGGCCATTGATTGAGTAATGATTTTGAGAACAAGTATTTCATGAACTGCACGGGATAAGAATACCCCCATATGACGAATCACATTGGGATGCTATGAAATACAATTGTTGGAGTATAGTATCGTCCCTAAGTGAATCACGAAAATCACTTCAGATGTTCCTCGATGAGACGTGAGCCCTAGTGACAATGTATTATGGATCAACATTTAGGTGAATCAACAATGGATGGATAAAATTTCCAAAGTATGATATGAGATTAGGTTTTCATTCCTAAGATGAACAGTAATGAGGAAGCATTAAAGGACTTAGATTTATACATATAGGATAAGAAGCGACAATGTAACCTATAGCTAGGTTACAAATCTCGGTAATAATAAACTGAAGTAAGTGTTATGGTATAGGATGACCCACCTAGATGTAGTAAAGCCATAAGGATAGATAACCCAGGCTATGAAACAAGATATATCAATAGTCGTAGGTTTGAAAAAGTATTGAGGGAAAAACTTCAGTACACCTATAGATTCCCAGAGGGATAGCTTGTCGAGTTTTGTATATGTTCCCAAAGAGAAGCTTGGAGATTGGCTAAAAGTTGGAGGACAAAGGATAAAGAGCCGCATAGGTGCACATACAAGGTCAAAATTGTACAAGCTACAAGAAATAAGGTATAAACAGTTACGAGATTGGAAGAATTTCGATCATAAGTCGTGGTGTGAGAAAGAAGCCTAAAGGGGGGAATGCCCTAGTCTTTGGATTTATTCACTGAACAACTCCCTAGATGGAAAGACAATATTAAAGTATTTGTAAGAGCTATTTCTTAAGAGACAGATAAGTGCATTAGTCAACATTCGAGGACGAATGTTCCAAAGAGGTGAATGATGTTACACCCCATGTTTTGATACGTGAGACTACGTCTTAAGTCAATTGATGTAAGCTCAGAAATAAGAGAGTATTTGGAAGCATATAAATTAAGTTAATCATATTACCTTGGAGGTTACAAATATTTAAGATCATGAATAACGAGTACCAAGAGGGTTGGAAAGATTAGAATCTAAACCAATTGAAGAAAATAAGTTTTGTCGAAAGTCGATGAGTTTGGAATGCTATAACATGTACTTTAGGGTGCGAATATTGTTCATTACATGATAGGGAGGTTATTCTATGAGTTAGTTTTGTCGTATAATTGTCGTGTGCTACGTTTTTAAGTCAAGCGAGTTGTAGAACAAAAGTTGGTAAAGATCATCACATGTTAAAAGCCCGGACAGCTTGCTAATTCCTATTTCTCCTTCATGTACCTGCGTTGGGGGACTGATTTTGGATGAAGAAGGGCTAGGTTTCGTGGCTTCTACTCTGTACAAGGTAAATTTATGCTTCTCCTTCCATTATCTAGGCTTGTACGAGTTGTAACTCGATTGTAAAGACTAGACCTAGCGAGTTTCGAAAGAGTGGTATGTTGTTTGTTGTTGCATCATTGTTGGCTAGTTAAAATTATTTAAAGATGAATTCATGGCTGGTTTATTGTATGAGAGGCTTAATTATTTATTGTTGGTTGTGTTTCTCAATTTGAAAGAAAAGACAGGTCGAAACGTGTTGTTGTAAACTGAAAAATCAATTTTGAGTTGCTGAACTTGTGGGACTATTTTGTGGGTTGTTTCGTGTTGCTTTTGGGTTGCCACTTTTGATACTGTATTCATGGAGTTATTGAGGGGAAAGGGTGTGGAGAAAAAAACACATAATGTCAGGGTGGTTGGCTGGTCGTTCGTCGTTACATTTTTAAGGTTGTTTGACACTACGTTTGTTGTCGATTTATGTATGAAGTGATTAGAGTGTGTAGGCTGTTTTGTGATATATTATGGTGGAGATGTTGGGAGATAATTCATACATGTTGTTATTATTATTTTTCTCTTGGTGTTGTTGGTATATGGTATTGGAGGAGGGCCTTGTTACAGGGGAGATGCTTCCCAAATTTACGTAAACGAGCTATTAGCTTAAGTTACAGACTTAGCCTTTGCCCAACACTGATTTTGAATCTCCTCATGCTGTGGTAGATTGATTTGAGTTTTTGAAGAATTTCTTGGAAGGTATTAAGGACTCAAAGGAGTTAAGGTACGTTAAGACTCTTCCTTCATTCTTTTGGCATGATCTAAAGTGAAACGAACGCTAACGATACGCTATTTCATAATGAATCTACTCCTAGCAACTAAGGTTGTCCATGCTGTTCCTTCCTCACATAGTTATTATAATAAAGTATGTATGATCCTTGAGTCCTAGTGAAGTTCAAATTGATGGTATGATTTCCATAATGTTAATCGAAGGTGCAACTACCTTACGTCACTCTGAAAGGTTTAGAGTGTGATTCCATGAGTCCATAAATGCATTATATCTAGTATCTATTTTACTCTACCGAGCCGTGATATAGTAGGACGGGTACGACACCTATTGTGAAACCATTGATCAGTTGGGTTTACCGAGCCCCACATGGCTGGGTATGTTTTTACCGAGTCCTCTTCGAGGCCGAGTACGATATGATAATGATGATGCCCACAGAGGCGGATGTTTCTAAAAGATTGTGTATATATATGTATTACGCATTTCATGTTATTATCTCTTAGAGGCACTCAAATGCTACAGGTTGTATCTCCTACATCTCTCTTTACATTTCTGTTCTTATTTATATTTTTCTGCCTTACATACTTAGTACTTTATTCGTACTGACATGTCTTTTGCCCGGGGACGCTGCGTTTCATGCCCGCAGATCCCGATTGACAGGTTGAGAGTCCTCCTAGTAGGCTATCAGCTCAGCGGAAGGTGTTGCTGCACTCCACTTGCTCCGGAGTCGCTCATTGGGTCAGTATGATTTAGACATGCATTGAGCGGTATGTCGGGGCCCTATCCCGGTCTTATGATGTTTATTTACTCTTAGAGGCTTGTAGACATATGTCCTGTACGTAAAAGATTTTATGGCCTTTTCGGTCTATGTTCAGTGTACGAGTGGTCATGTCAGCCTTATAGGCCCGTATGTCACATTTATAAGTTTCTATATCATGTTAGGTCGTCCTATGTCTAGCATCTCCTTATGTTTTATTTCGGTTATGTCATGATGACCCTTTTAGCACATTTACCCATGATATTACTATAAGAAAGATATCTTATGCTGGTACTCGGTTGAGTAAAGTACCGGGTGCCCGTCGAAGCCCTTCGGTTTGGGTCGTCATAAGGTTTCAACATATTTCGAGGATGATGAAATGAATTATGATGACTGAGCCTAACTCAGGAAACCTACGCATCCAAATGGTATCAGGTCAAAACATAATTCGATTACAATAGATACAAAGTGGTATGAAATTTTAAAATATTATGGCTGAGGCTGACTCAAACTGCCTACATACCCAAATTGAACTAGACCAAAACGTAGTTTGATTATAAATAGATGTATGAATTTGACGAGGATTGCCTACACATTCCTGCCAATGGAAATCAAGTTGTGGAGTAGTTCAGAATATATACAAAATGACATTTGGTTTTTCTATTACAATAGGGGGAGGAAGACCGGACCTTACATGGGTTGCCTACGTATCCCACCATTGGAAGTCAGGTCAGGCGTAGTTCTATTGCAATAAACCCTAACTCTATTGTCTTCAAATGTAGTATCTATTGATTGCGTCTGAAATGATGGAATTCGTGCAGAATCTGCAATCTATTTATGCTAGGATTAGTGCACCTCCTATCAATACTCGATGGAAAACATAAGGACCTTGTGAATTTGGCACGAATTTCTCCTTGGCCTCTTCTTGATGGGGGAATATCTTCTTCAAAACCAACTTCCTTGGAGTGAACTGCTGAGATTTCACCTTTCTATTGAATGCGTTGGCCATCCTATTTTGACACAATTGACCATGACATACTGCATTCATTCTATATCAATGATGATGAGTTTTTCTTGCCTACCATGTATCCATTCTGCATCATCTAGCTTGGACTCCTGGATAACTCTCAAAGATGGTATCTCGACCTCTACGGGCATCACATCTTCTATGCCATATACCAGCATGAATGGCGTTTCCCCAGTAGATGTTCTCATGGTAGTGTGGTAGCCCAATAAGGCAAAGGATAACTTCTCCTGCCATTGCCTATGATTAACGACTATCTTCCCCAAGATTCTCTTTATGTTTTTGTTGGCTGCTTTAACTGCTCCATTCATTTGTGGCCTGTAGGATGTGGAGTTATGGTGGATGATTCTGAACTTCTTGCAAATATCTCTCATGAGATCGCTCTTGAGATTGGCTGCACTGTCAGTTACAATTGATTCTGGAATCCCAAATCGACAGACTATGTTGTTGCAAAAGAAATCTGCCACCACCTTCTTCGTGACAACCTTGTATGTAGAGGCTTTGACCCATTTGGTGAAGTAGTCGATGGCTACCAAGATAAAATGATGCCTGTTTGATGTGGCGTGTTCTATAGGTCCCATCACATCCATGCCCCGAGCGGAAAATGACGAAGGAGAACTCATTATGTTTAACTTATTTGGCGGGACCCTGATGAAATCCCCATGAATCTGACACTGGTACTATTATGAACGTAGAAGATGCTATCACTTTACATGGTCATCCAAAAGTATTCGACCCTCAATATCTTCTTGGCTAGGTCAAAACCATTCATGTGAGGCCCACACGTTCCTCCATGTATTTCTTCCAATAATCTTGTTGCTTCAGCAACATCCACACACCTTAACAGATCCAAATCCGGGGTCCTCCTATATAGGACTTCCCCGTTAAGGAAAAAGTGATTTTCTAGTCTTCTCAATGCTCTCTTATGAAAATTAGTGGTATTTTCTAGGTATTCTCTTATTTGAGGAACCTTTTGATGTAATGGTATGAAGTCTTACCGTGTGGAGTATGCATACTGATCTCGAACCCCTATCTCGATAGGATCGATGTAATTTTTGTCTAGATGGTGGATCATGGATGACAAAGTTGCGAGAGCGTCAACGCACTCATTCTAGATTCTGGGCACTTATTTGAACTCGATCTTGGTGAACTTCATACACAACTCATTCACACAATGCAAGTATGCAAGGATCTTGAAATTCTTGGTGGTACATTCACCTTGAACTTGGTTTATCAGCAAATCAAAATATCCTAAGACCAAAAGTTCCTTGATATTCATGTCGACTGCAATCCTAATCTCAAGGATACATGACTCATACTCTACCATATTATTTGCGTAAGGTAATCTTATATTAGCTGAAGCCGGATAATGTTGCCCCGATTCAAAAATTAGGACTTCCCCAATTCTTACTCCCTTGAAATTTTCCGCTCTATCGAAAAGCATTCTCCACACTGGGTATGACTCTAAAATGTCTTCCCCAATGAACAAAAATTCTTCATCTGGGAAATTTGTGGTAAGTGGCTCGTAATACTTATCTACCGGGTTTTCTGCAAGATGATTAACCAATGCTTGTCCTTTGATAGCTTTATGGGGCACGTACACAATGTCGAACTCATTAAGAAGAATCTACCATTTGGTCAACTTTCCCATCGACTTCTGGAAGATGTACTTGAGCGGGTTGATCGGGTGATCAGATATGTGGTATATGCCGTTAGGTACCTTAACTTCTGAGCATTCGAGGTCAAAGTGCAGCAGGTCTGCTTTAACAAGGTGTATCTAGATTTGTATGGTATGAACTTCTCGCTCAGGTAATAGATAACTTGCTATCTCTTTCAAGTCTCATCATGTTGTCCCAAAACGCATCCAAATGCATTATCCAGGACGGAGAAGTATAGTAGTAGAGACTTTCTCAGTTTTGGGGGAACTAGCACCGGTGGACTCGACAAATACTCCTTGATTCTATCAAAAGATTTCTAATATTCCTCTGTCCACTTTGTAGCGATATCTTTCTTAAACAACTTGAAAATCAGCTCACACATTACTGTTGACTGGGCTATGAACCAACTTATGTAGTTCAATCTTTCGAAAAAACTCATCATGTCCTTCTTGATTTTAGGTGGAGGCAAGTCTTGGATGGCTTTGATATTTGTGGGGTCCAACTCTATCCCCTTTCTGCTGACGATGAAGCTAACATTTTTCCTGCGGGAACTCCAAACGCACACTTCGTGGGATTCCACTTCAAACTATACCTCCTCAATCGCTCAAAGAACTTCTTTAAGTCACCCAAATAATCTGCACTCTTCTGAGACTTGATAATGATGTCATCCGCATATACTCCAATCTTCTTGTGGATCGTGTCGTGAAAGAGGGTCCTCATGACCCTCATATAGGTAGCCCCAACATTCTTTAGACTGAACGGCATGACCCGATAGCAATAAACCCCCCTGGTGTGGTGAATGCTGTCTTCTCCATGTTTCCTTCATGCATCAGAATCTGGTGGTATCCAGCTAAACAATCTACAAATGATTACAACTCATATTTTGTGCAGTTGTCAATAGGATATGTATAATTGGCAGAGGAAAGTCGTCCCTGGAACTGGCTTTGTTGAGATCTCGCTAGTCCACACATATCCTGATTTCCCGTCCTTCTTTGGTACCGGTACGATGTTTGCCAACCATGTAGGGTAATTGGTGACCCTTACCACATTCATTTCTATCTGCTTAGTGACTTCTTCTTTGATCCTTAGACTCAAATCTATTTTGAATTTTTTGGGTTTCTGTTTGACTGGTAGACTGGTAGGGTCAATGGGCAATCAGTGCGAGATGATGTCGGTACTTAGCCCGAGCATGTCTTTACTTGATCAAGCGAATAGATCAATGTATTGTCAGAGGATATGTACCAATTCTTCTTTCTGTTCTACCTTCAGATGGATACTGATTCATGTCTCTTTCACGTCTTCTTCATTTCCTAAATTAATCACTTCTGTTTCTTCAAGATTGGGCTTCTTCTGGATTTCTAGCTGTTCGATCTCTTGCGGGAGGTTTTCAAGCATCATACTCTCATCGTATTCTTCGTAGTTCGGATAATTTTTCTCAAGGGTTTTGTTACATGTCATAATCGCAAAACACAGGTTTTTATTGATTTGATTACTGAAAATAAAATTGAGTATAAAAAAGGTGAAGATAAATTCACGAAATTTAAGGAAAAAGTACATGCATGGTTCATGCCTCAATTGACCATGCATTTTTTTCAAAATTACTACAATTCCACACTGCTAAGACTTCTGGCGAACCAGAGATGGACCGACGGTCCAATTATGCAAGGTCTCTCCTAGTTCGGCATCCCGAATAGTCAATGTCTTGATATCAGCTTTGCCGCAACATTCCTTGCTCATGGCCACAAACAATCTTTCTATCCCGTCGATGATATCATCTTCTCGTGGTGATATTTGACCCCCGCCCGAAACGTGCTCTTGTACGAAAACCTTCTTTCCAGGTCACCACTATAGGTTCTTCGAGTTATAGGTTCTTCCAGTTGTAGGTTGATATCCCAAGCCGACGGTACGTTTCTGCCTTTCAGTTCAATTGGCTCAAATATCCCATCTGATCAGGCTCCTAACCCAGTTCTTGCTCGGTATCCATACTTCATCATTTCTCGCATTGCCATCTTTGACCTATACGATGACTGCATACTGTGATTCTTCTCATTTTTCTCCACTTATATTGCTTGCATAATCTCTACTGCATGGAAGGCCACCCATCTAATCCGTATAAGAAAGGAATTGTATGCTCCCAGTAAGCTGACTGGTTCCACTCCCCGTGTATCATAATCTCCTGGCAATCCCACTCGAATTTCATACACTGATAGAGAGTGGAAGGAACTGCCCCTGCCATGAGTATCCAAGGCCTTCCTAATAGTAGATTGTATTAAGACGAAATGTCCATCACTTGAAACAATATTGGGAACTCAACTGGTCCAATCTGCAAGGCTAAGTAGATTTCTCCGATGACATCCTTTTGTGACCCATCGAAATCCCTTAATCTCACATGGCTCTCTTTTACTTCCCTCAAATGAATGCCCAATTCTTGCAGAGTAGATAACGGGAAAATGCTTACCCTAGATCCTCCGTTGACAAGTACTGGAGACATGAATTTGTCTCCACACTTCACTATGATGTGAAAAGTCTTATTATGATCCATCCCCTCCACAGGAAGTTCATCTCTCCGAAAGGAAATCTTGTTTGCTTCGACCATCTTCCCAATGGTTACTACTAGCGCCTCACTGGTAGTATTTCTCGGCACACTTACCCTGCTTAGTACTTTTACCAGAGTATCCCTATTACCGTTGGAGCTCATCAACTAATCCACAATTGATATGTCGGCAAGGATCTTCCTCAACTTTTATTCTACAGAATATTCTTTAACCGATATATTCCTCCAAAACTCTGCTTCTTCCGCGTCTGTTATGTTTCTCCTCTGACTCTGCTCTCTACTTGGATTCCCATGATTCACCTCTTCTGGAGCGTAACACCTTCCTGACCTAGTCACCCCGTGATCAACTATGGTGTCTGCCATTTTTCCCTTTCCTTTTGACTAATAAGTCCATGAAACCGTTTCGTATTCTAGATTCCCCTCTTCTCTAGTTGTGGTGGTGGACCATTGTTGGTATTTCTGAACCATCACAGGAGGTTTTAGCTTCCCAATGATCAACGGAGTTACTCGAGGTGGTGTTCTTGCAGCTTCAGCATTCCCAATAGTGATGATGGCCCCTTTCAAGTCATAGCCCTCGTCCAGTGCGATCATTTTTGCTCCTTGGATTCTATGGTTTGGTAGTGGGTGATAGTTTACATATGGTGGGACTGGGGTGCACTAGATAGCTCACTCTTGATCAACAATTCGATTTCATTTTTCAGTCTATAGCAATCCTAAGTGTCATGCCCAAGAACGCTTGAATGATAGGAACAATGCTTGCTTGCATCGAAATATTTGGGGGGTTGGTCGGGAGCTCTTCCTTCCATATCAATCCGGCTCTTCTTAACCTTTCAAGCAATTGGGATAAAGGCTTGGCAATTGGGGTAGTTTCTGGGATTCCTTTCTTCAAAGTTTGGGCGTGGCTTGGGTGCATAGGCATGTTTGTTTTATTAGTAATGATCTGAATTGGAGTATATAGTTGTGGTGGGTTTGGATATGTATTGTCTCGGGGCAGGGTTGTAGTAGGGTTGAGCATTATAGTATGGTTGGGTGTTATATATTGGGGTATAAGTGGGTTGATATGGAGGGTGAGTATTTGCGGGGTAGGAGTTATTCGACGAGGATGACTTGACTGATAGTAGGGGATGATCACTGTTACTTCCCTTTTCTTCTTCTTCCCACTGATGATGGAACCAGATTGTATAGACTTGCTAGAAGCTTGTAGTGCGGCCATTGATTGTATCTTTCCTGAATTGATACCTTCTTCCAGGAAATCTCCTATTTTGACCAGCTCGTGAAATTTCTGACCCTTCATACGCATCATTTTTTCGAAATTAATTCCTTCCTGAGCACGAATAAAATACTTAGGTAGCTCATTATCATCTAATAAAGGTTGAGTCCTAGCAGCTTTTGATCTCCAGCAGCGAGCATATTCTCGAAATGATTCAAAGGGCTTCTTTTGTATATTGACCAAAGAGAATATGTCTAGAGTGATTTCAGTGTTGATCTAAAGCGATTCATCAATCTTCATCCATATCTTGCCACTCCTCCAATTCCTAGGTTCTTGTCTGGTATACCAAATAAGCGCTTCTCCTCTCAGACTCCTTATAAACAATTTCATTCTTAGCTTTTCATTTCTCCCACTCCGACCAACTTGTCATAGTATGCCCTTAAATGAGCGTGAAGATTGCCTTGTTCCATAAAAATGTCAAACTTTGGAGGCTTGTACCCTACGGGCATGTCAACGTCGTGATGTATACATAGGTCCTCACAATCCAAGCTCTCACTCCCTCGATCAACTTGGAGATTCTTTATCTGTTTCCTCAATACTCGTAGTTGTTCTGACACTAAATCCTCTTCCTTGTATTTTGCTTCTTTCTCCATCTTGACATATTAGTCTATCTCATAGGGCAATCTGACAGTGATGGGTGCAGTAATGGTAGGATCAAAGGTGGCATATCCATGTGGAACATACCGCTCATGTGTGGTGGTGTGTGCGTATGTATATACTATGTATTGTTGTTGATAAAAGTGACGATGTCATGAAGAGGGTTGTGAACCAAATTGGTGGTGGCTGGTGGATTCTGTGGTGCTTGGACATAATTTGGGACATAAGGTGTGCATATAGAAGGGTTTGATGGGGTTTGTGGGGGTTACTAGTAGTATGACTTGAGTTGTGGGTTTGTGGTGATAGCAATTGAGGTATTGGTTATTTTCCGGTTTGATGGAAGGAAATGGTCAGGGATTGAATCTAGGGAAGGGAAACAGGGTGGTTGTAGAACCGTCGTCACGAGCAAGTGTGCCAGCTCCTACATATATTATACCTTTTATCTCAGTGACTCCATTTCCTATTCCATTCTAGCAACGTGTTCGTTATTTCTGGTATCGTGCTTTCCTCCCAATCCCGCTGGGTTGACGGCTACTACTAGAGCATTTCTGGCCGGGTCACTGTCGCATTCATCTTCCCCTTAGATTTCAGATTGTGTGGTGGCTCGACCAATTGTTGGTATCAACACAAACCAACCTCTGTTTTTGGGGATAAAGAATGCGATAAAGTGAAAAATAAAGAGAAGTAGAAATTAGTTTCAGGGATTACACAAATATAAGCACATAGAGCAGTTAGTTCACGTATTCAGACAAGCGCGTTTCCTAAGATACGTAAGGACCTCTCTTTGCTGGAGGTGGGCCTATATCACGAGCATTTGACAAACAATCAAATTTTGACACATTCATATCCAGAGCAAACTTTAATTTTATCGATACAACAAGGCTTCATCACTGATACAACAAGGCTTCATCACTGATACAAGATAGGGACAATTGTCACAACATGGTTTTCAATGTTCATAGAAGATTGAGTGGGCTTATAGATCCTCCCTTAGGAATGAAAAGGTACAAGAAAGGGAAATCGACCTGCAACTTCTACAATCGTCGCCGGAGTCACCTCCCAAGATTTCTTCTTCCGGCTCCTCTTAGGGATCCTCTTCAACCTCCTCCTCATCTTCATTATTGTTGTACTCTACTTTCTCCTCTGGTTATTTTTCTGACTAAATCTGTATGTATTTAATCAACTGATTGTCGTCATCTGGTGGTGGCAGCATGTGGTCGACCAAATCGGGTACAACCTGTTGATGCATGGCAGTAGTGACGAGATAGTGGGGCAGGATCTCGTGATATATCTATAGAGCTACTCCTGAATCATCCAACCCATTTAGTTCCTCTCTACTATTCCTGGCCAGCTTGTCTTCTTCGTTGATCCATACAAAGTAGTTAGACGTGCACCATGGATTTTTTCCCATCCTCATTATAATGGAGCCATTTCATTCATCTTAAAGCCTTATCACCCTCGGAGTTGGAATCTGTTTGTTGTAATCTTCATCATACAAAGTTGTCGTTGACAAGAGAGGCACGTCCTGAATCAGACAAAATTGCCTCAGAACCCTCAAGGGTCCGTACGGCTGAATCCCTTCCAATCCTACTAACTCAATGAAGTACTTCCTCGGGCTTCTCAAGATTGCCCTGCTACTCAACCAAGAAATTTTCCAATTTATGAATTTTCCACTCGGATGAGTCAACATTTCCCACCACTCGTCCTAGCCATGCGGTGTAGTCCAAAGACTCATCCTTTCATTATGGCTACAGATCATGTTATCGATGCCAACAAAGTAGTCGACGGTTTCCTCCCTTTGGAAAAAAGTGTTTTGTGGCCCATATTTTAGAGTAACAAGTTGTAGCCTCTAAAGAAATAATATCCTCTTGAGTATGCGGACAGTGCCCGGAGTGTCTCTGCCGGTATAATGGGAACAAGGGTGACTTGCAGATTTCCTCAGAAATTTTCCATAACCAGGGGCAATAGGTTGATATTTATATGTACCTTTTTTTTTATTGGAAAATCAACCGCCCAATAGTACTAGAGAAAAGGTTAAGTGGAGGAGACTCTCCCATGCTTCTTGATCGCACTGGAATTTTTCAAGATGTCACTCATAGTTCTCCCGGTGTTCGAAGCTGTCAAATAGCTGGTCCAAACTCACCCATCCATCTTTGACGTTTCTCAAGTTTCTCTTTCTTGTCAGACCCAGCGTATGGAGGAATCTTTGATTTGGCATGCCGACTAGCAGTATTAGTTTCCGCCCTGCGAATGGTAACTTACTGAAGCTAGTAATCTCCTCCAGTGTTGGCGTCTACTTACAATCAACAGCCTTGAAGACCACCTTAGTTGCGTCTTAAAACTCTATCAGTAGCCTGGTAAGGACTTTGTCAGCTCAAATGTTCATCAATGCCGTCAGTGCTCCCAGGTGTATTTTGATCTTGTTCACGTGCTCCCGTTGAATGTTCCTCCACCATTGCTTTAACTTGTGAGGTGCACCCATGACCATGTTAATCCCGGGGACGTTGCGGTTGATTTCCATCTAAAGATGTGAAAGGTTTGGTAAGTGTATGCTCTAGATCTTTAGTGTCTTATCTTGATTGGTTCGTCATTCACAAAAAGGCATGTCATTGGGTGCATGATCCATTGACATTGAGGCGGCTTTCCTGATTATGAGTCAATACCAAAGAATGACTCACCTAAAGTTTATGCAGCATGACTTATGTTTTCTAGAGTAGAGTGTTTCCTAATTTTGGAGTTGTACTGAATAACTGCGAGACGTTATTCCAGTTCACCTGATAAAGTCGTTCTCTAAAACTAGAGAGTTTTGAAAGAAAGTTTGGAAGGGTGTAAAAGAAAACTCTCACGTGTCATTCGTGTGTTATTGTGTACGGCCAAAAGTAGATAGGAAAGATGTGATGAAAATGTATAAAGTAGTAACAAATAATTGTGGTAAGCAGTAATAGGCAGGTAAACATTTATCAACATATAGAAATTATAAGCAAGTAGAATAAAGCGAGTAAACACATAGTTGCAGGTTATGAAGAATATAACAAACATCATCAAAGTTCAAGTCTAGCTTAAGTCTGCTAAAGTCAGAACAAGTGTAAAAATCTCCAGCGGAGTCATCATGTTGTTGCAGCCTATATTTTACTAGTCAAAATAAAGTACAACTAATGGTTCTTCTGAAGTTGATAAAGAGAGTCGCCACCTAATATTTTAAGGTATATTAGGGTACTTATGGGTTTATAAGATCATTATCCTAATAGTATGCTAACCGGTGAGATTTGAATAAGGGATCTAGTTATTTTAAGGGGAAGGTGTTAGACACCCCTCAAAATCTACGTGAGGTAGCTCCTTAGGCTCAGGCAAGGTTCGAGGATAGAAATGTCTATATTGTGCTTAGTCATGTGATTAAAGTCTATTAAATATTCTACGTCTTTATCTACAAATTTACTATTTTGAGAAAAAAAGGCGTGTATGTACTTTGAGAAGGAGTCACGAGTTTTGAAGTTTTGTAATATAGGAAATCTCTTTTGAAATATGTATGCTTATAAATTGAATTTTTTTTAGATATGCTTCAAATATCTTGTGAAGAATTCTTTGCTTGAAAGAAAGTGGTATGTGTTTTAAGGTAATTATCAATATGAAACGTAGTAAAGTGAGGGACTATTTGAAGATATACCTTAAGTTGGAATAAGTACTCCTTACTTGAAAATCAATTGTAGTGAGAAAGTCTTGTATTTTGTGAAACTCATTGGGGTCCACCAGTTTGTAAATGTCAGTTGTTTTTGATTTTTTATTTCTTGAAATATCTTAGCAATTATTTTTTCGCAGTTTTGATTTTTTTCAGAGATTCGTGTTGCTTTTGAAATTTGTCAAAGTCCAAACTTATTGAAAACTATTAGTGATAACAAGATAAGGTCTTTCATTTGTTAAGAAAACAAACAAGTGATCAAATATTAAAAAGTTTAAAGTAAGCAGAATTTTGATTTTTGTTCTTTTATCTCTTAGCTTTGGTTTGCCATTGTTCGTACACAATTGAAGTGTTAAAGTTATCCACTAATGAAGTTAGTCATTCAAAAAATATACATATATGAAATAATAATAGAAACAAATAAAATTTGGAATAAATAAGGGAAAGAGGTTGGACTTTTGAAAACTGGGTTTCGTAAGCTCGTCCAGGCCCAGCAGGATTTGGCAGACATCCTTCATGCGGACAAGGGACCAGGCTAGATTTAAAATTGGGCCTGAGTTCCCAATGGAACTCACTAGGTCCAAATCAAAGATGCACAAAAATTATTAAAAAGTCATTAGTATTTATCTAACATAGAAATGAAATAAGTATGAAATTATGACAAAATACGAATAAAGAGCTAATTTCATTGGTGTTAATCATATGAGGATTAATAGGAGCTAACAATTAAAGGTTTGGGGTGAATCCTTGTTTATGGATAAAACCATCTTGTGAGCCCTGACACTTCATAGTTCACGAGAGTCTCATGGACCCCGAACAATTCTTGTGTTAGGGAAGGGTGTCTAATTCACAACTAGGTCTCACACCCAAATTCCATTAACCACCTACTTCTAGTTATCCTCAGAGGCTTATACATAAATGAAAGATTAACATAATACTTTTGTACTTCCAAGACACAAACAGTCATGGTAAACCTTCTAAAGGTTCAACACACAAAGAGTCAACAACTGTGAATAAAAGGGATGTTGTGATTCATAATCAAAGCTCTTGTAGGTAGGTCCAGATCATAAAGACACTTCACAAGCCCTTTTAAGAAAGGCTTCAACATAGTTAAGAACATGCCTAGTAGGTGAAAGGCATATCCTTTGACTTGACAAGGCGGACGTGTTATATTAAGCCAACAATTAGGCATATAGATAGGTTCACTAGCACAATATACCAATGAAACTCAATATACGACTTGTTAAGCTAACATGTCAGACATCTAAGAATCAGGATAGTGTAAAGTCACAAATAAGTCTTAACAGTTAAAGCCAACAGATCATACCAGCAATAGTAAAAGATCCCTTAATAGGAAGAATTCACAAATTCGACCAAGTAAAGAACCATAGCGAAGTCAAAATAAGGGCAAGTACAGCTAGTACATAAGTGCAAATATATAGCCTATCAAACTAAAGTCATAGAATAGTCCATGAACATAGCAAGGATTAGCACGGTAGAGGTAAACTCAGGTGCAAGAGTCATTAATGTAGTAGCAGGAGTCTCACAAAAAAGGCTAAAATGGTCATGAGAGGGTGAATATTAAACTCACTATAGGTATCAATAGAGAACGGTCTTCCTAACACACTTAACAAGGTTCACTACATGGTTTCTTTACTTATCAAATTATCACAAAGGACACACAATGGTCATTCTGTCACCACTACATATGTAGGCTGCTAATTAGAGTCAAACAGATTAATATGAAGGTAGGAACTGAACAAAATCTGTAGAACTTCATAGGTATCAAAATAGTACAATGTAAGAAATGTTAACAATAATTAAAGAAGTTCAGAAGCCTGGTTTTATTCCAACCTTTCGGTTAGCATAAATATTGCACACAACATCATCATCATAAGATATAGTTCAATTAATCAGGAATCCTAGTAAGGTCTTAAGGGTAACAATTGTATAGCTACATGAATTTCTAAGAGTGTAGAACAATCAGGATATCAACAACAAATCGATTTAACTAAAGCTATTAAAGGATACAGGTAAAACATAATATGAAGCTGCGGAATCCACTTATAATACCAAAATAATACCACAAGTAGGAGGGTCAAGCAATCTAGCGGTGCAAAACCACAAAGAAAAGGTTCAAAAGCATGATTCAACTAACTTAGCAAATATAACCGTGTTCATACTAACATTTTTTATTTACATAATATAATTAACATAAGGTTTGGTCTATTTAATAATGAAAAGACTTAACATGATTTAGTCATGAGAGACTATTAATACAAACATTTCCAACCTGCTAATTCATGATGTATAAGGTTCATTTAAAGATCAAGTTTGACAACAATACCAACAACAACATAGATTAATCAAAAAGTCTACGCCTTAACAATAAGGTTAGCATGCAAAGATAGGGCATAACAAGTATAATATAGGTTACCAAACAACAGATGATTAACAAGAAAAAATATTACAAACATAAGGCTACATAATCAAAGTGAGGTAAATGGGTTCAATGTGCATTGACCTTCTGCAGCACAACAAATTAAGTAGGAGGTATTCAACAGCCGTTTAGGATCCCAAACTCAAGACCAGTATAGTAGTTGAACTCAAGCCGGAGAAGAGAAAAGAAAACAGAAAAATTAAAAAAAGATCACTTAGTGAAGAAAAACTTAAATTTTCACTCATTCTTTCTTTATTTCTTTTGTGTTTCGGATAGTATTTGGTGTGTATTTTTTGAAGACATTTGACGAGCTTTAAAAACACATTAAATATGCTCGCTAGTTGAATATAGTAAAATATAATATCGTATCCACAAGGATTGAAGTTAAACAATATTTTTGTAGTTTATAGCTCGATTGCTATCCAAGATGATAAAAAATTGAGAATTATGTTATTTAAACTAAAATTAACTAAGAGTTTAAACTATTGA
This sequence comes from Nicotiana knightiana, assembly GCA_005239525.1. Lineage (NCBI taxonomy): Eukaryota > Viridiplantae > Streptophyta > Magnoliopsida > Solanales > Solanaceae > Nicotiana > Nicotiana knightiana. Next base: position 19,424 of record ML410177.1, read on the forward strand.
CGAGTGACAAACAACGCAATTAATAAGCAAGAAAGGATATCAATTTGGGGAAATAGGGTTGATAGGATAAGTGCACGATAAATGTTTGGGACTTAACTCTAGATAATTCACTTCTAATGTTCAAGTGAGTCTCTCACATTTACTTGATTATTAATTCAATTGATTAGTAGAAAATCCTCTCTTAATTAAGTCTCAACCTCACAAGATGAACCAATTTTAAGCATATGAAGATATGCAAGAATTCGTGGTGGCATGGTCTTTAGGAGGACCTCTTTCGATTATCCTCCTAACTTAGTTTAATAAAAAATTCAACTAGCCTCTTTCGATTACTAAGAAGAATCGATGAATTCAACCAACAAAATATAATGCAAGAATATCACAAGTTATGCCTCTCTGGATTATATGAACTAGGGAATATAGATGCAACGATTAAAATAACCAAAACGATTCAATACATAAAACTAGAGTTAATTATCCACAAACGAGTATCAAAACACCAAATCCATCAAACCTTAAAGAGAACTACTCCATAGATATGGAGTAATTCATCACAAATACAAAGAAAAGCATAAAACGATCCAAACTCTTGTCCTGAGTGAGGATTGAATGATGAATTCCTTGTGCTTTCGCTTCCCCACATTTTCTCTAGCCTACTTAGGTCTTAGATGTGTAAAAAGTCCAAAAAATACCTTTTTTCCATTTATTTATACCAAGTAGGGTCGGACCTAGACGAAATTCCCTTTTCCTAGCTGAAATAGGAAAAATTATAAACTTTTTGCTTTTCATGTGTCGCACTGTGTGTCGCACTAGTTGAAAATTTGGGAAAACGCAGTAAATAAAAGTTGTATCCCGTCGAATTATCTTTCCAAAAATATATTGTGGAGCCCAAACAGATTTCTGAGAAAGTTATGTACATTTTACTAGACACTGCGCAATATGCCCGCTTGATTCTTCGTTTCGTTCCACTATCATCAGTTGATCCCCAAACTCGATCCCAGATGAATTCCTTGAGCTTTTACTCAGACTTCAAAGCTCCAAATCGCTTTAATTCATTCCATAATATCTACATAGCTGAGAATCACTCCTAGAAGGCATAAAATACATAATTAGTGCAAAACACTAGCGATTAAAGCTCAAACTCAATTAAACTGGAGTAAATTAGAGTGCGATAAGCGACTAAAACATGAGATTATAGCCCACCATCAACACCCCACACTTAAACCATTGCTCGTTCTGGAGTAATCAAATCACACTTTATATATACATAACCTTACTAAGCAACTCTCCTAACTCATCACACCAAAAATATTTAAAATAGACTAAGCATAATAGTGTAACATCTTCACCTCAAGAATTGACTCACAAGCACCACACATTATTCACAACTTACTCACATACTATAACATAGATATCAAGAATTACCTTTCCTTCATGAATCAAGTGCCTGCACAAAAAAAAAAAAGAGAGTAGTTCCACAAAGGCAGAATATATCGGCAGGCCATTAAACTTGTCATCACTTTTCACTTTGACACTCCATCTTAAGTCCGTTCCATTTGAACACTCCAACCACACCTCGAATGTGTCATTTAAAGACAAAATTATGATATGACATAGAGCGCGTATTACACTAATTTTCAAAGCGTGACAAATAAATTTTTCTTTTTATAACCTTTTTTTCTTTTCTTTTTCCTCATATTCTTTTGTACCTCATGTCTAGGTCATCACCTTCCTCACAAAAATGGAGCTTGGATTGAAGCATCTTAAGGAAATCATTATTGGTGATATTAACTGACTCACAAAATATGAGTAAGCATTTAACTGTTGGAAGTGTATGCTCCGACATTATGTTGAACACCGACGGAGCTGATAGAGCTTTAGTTGGCCGAAAATGAAGTTCCGACAGTCCAAAACAGAAAAAACCAGTGCGAAAAGCTTTCTGTTGTCATGGAGAATATGTCTAAGCTTTCTCCCACTGACTTCACAAGCCAAACTCCAGAACAACGCAAAAAGAAATTTCAGTTGTTCTGAGCATACAAAGTATTCGACAAAATAACAAAGTGAATTCCCCACCAGTTATGTAGCAACATATTGATGTTAAAGGACCTCTGAACTCATCTAAAGTCCCTATTGATGCTGGATTGCAAGCAGATTCTCAAATAAGTGTTGATCATTATCCTTCTTTTTCTTTAGAGTTTCAACTGGTCTGTAATGGTGGTGTGACGACACAGCAAGCCCAAACTCAACTCAGAAAATTAGTGAAAACACTATCTCGATCGATTTTGCAGTCGTAAAACCTGCTACCTGAGTTTGCTTGTGTCCTAGATATTTTCAGTTCAACATTTTTATCACATCGACAAATAGAAGAAAAAATTTGAGAGCCCGTGCCCTTTTTGATACTGCACTGATGTTTCAATCGAGCAAACTGATGAGAAATTTGAAAAAAAAAAGAAAAAAAGAGACCTTGTAGCAAATCTTGATCTGTAAAGCCAGCTGAGATGGAGAAAGATTGACGAGAATGGAAGAAGAACTTGGCCAGAACCTTTTTCTGATGGCTCTTGTTTTTCTTATAGTTTTTTCTATTTTGTATTTTTTTTTACTTAAATCCACGTGTCTATGTTTTCGTTAATATGGTGTGTGAATTACACGCACCTTTTGTGTTTTTCTGCTTATCAATTTGAGTCTAAATGACACATTCGAGGTGTGGTTGGAGTGTTCAAATGGAACAGACTTAAGATGGAGTGTCAAAGTGAAAAGTGAGGACAAGTTTAATGACTTGCCGATGTATTCTGCCTTCCACAAACAATAAAATTCAAGAATAATTAGGAACTCAAGATAGAAAGAATTCACTCACTATCAGACACAACATTCATGTGCCACAAAAGATGAACCATAGGCTTTCTCGTAGTTTACTACTCTACTAATTGAGCTCATCCAGTCAAAGATCAAGTAGTACTTTTAACTGGTTATAATGTAAGTTGTAGGACGGGTATGATACATTTAGATATAAGAATGACTACACATCCTTAATTACTTTAATACATACACTTTAACATTGAAAATCCCAAACTTATGTCAAATCAAAACTCAACTTTCACACCAATATACATCAACTCCCAAAATATTTAAGCACAATAGCATCAAGAGTTACCACTTAACAAAGATCATTTTTCACAATCATACAACTATATTTGTTTTCTTTCATTTTCAATTCAAGTGGCTCTTACTTTTTCAAAATAGTGCACTTTTCTCTTTATTTTAATAGTTCCACTCAAAAGCCAAACCAACCACCCCACAGTTCGACTTTTACAAAGTTCATACAATTTCAAGTGCTAACGAGAGGTAAATGGTTATAGATGGTTAATTCAAACAAAATGGTAAGGCTTGTAATATTGTTTCCAAAGAAACATAACAATAAGGTGTGTAAAAGCATATAACTGGCTCAACAAAGAAACGCCTATATCACTTCCACGACGGCATAAAACTACTATTTCACTTTGCAAACACACGAGGCAAGTTCTAGACATCAAATGCAATGCACAGGATAACACAAAAACCTCTCATACACATGACACATGACTCATTCAAGATTGGATTATCAAAATACTCTAGTCAAAGCAGTTAAGCAAAGTTAAGATCATACGATTTAAGGCACTTATACAAGAGTCAAAAATTGAGCCGAAGCGTCACAACCAAAGCACTCACTATTCTCAAGGCATGATCAAGTCAAGAGATATTGCTTCCAATTAAATTCATAGCACAAGGTTTTCTACTACTATAAAAAATAAAAACTAACTACACCCAGTTCAAACAAAACCCTTGGAAAAGAACCGCGGCACAAAAAAAAACAAAGGGGGATTATTACACTAACTACAAATGAAAATCTTTTTGTCTTTTTTTATTTTGACTTAATTCCCTCAAGAAACCCGTCGAATGATATCCATCATCGGGAAAAAACGAAAATTTTAAATTTTTTATGGATTTTCAATATTTTTCAATCAAATAAAACTAACAAAAGAAAAACAAAACTAACCAACTTAATATACATACAAACATATCCCCTATCCCACACTTTAAGTTGTTGCATGTCCCCATGACACACAATTAAAAAGTATAAGTTAGAGGAAACATTCCTGAATCTATAGTCAGGGTCTGAGTCGAAGTCGGGCTCTATTCCACGCCCTCGAACCAATGCACAAATCTATGCAGGCAACTTCTTCTCAGCCTTCTTGGGGTAAACCCCACATTGATTTTTTTCACTAACAGCAGGCTTCTCTTTCACACCCTTCACCTTCCACTCGACACTTGCAACTGGCTTCTCCTTTTTCACTTTAGTTGCGACATTCATCTCAAAAGTCACAGTCTCCTCACCCACTCTAAGCATGAGTTTTCTATCATGTATATCCGGTATAGCTCTATCCGTTGCTAAAAATGGTCTTCCTAGGATGAGGGGGACCTTCTTTTTCTCCTCCATATTCACCACTATGAAATATACAGGAAATATGAACTTATCCACCCGCACCAAAACATCTTCTACTATCCCCTCGGGATAGTTATTTGGTTTGCCAGCTCCAAAGATATTGACACCGACCTTAACTTTACAATATCCTTCTCAAATTTCCTTTAAATAGACAATGGAATTAGATTAATTGAGTCACCTGAATCACATAATAATTTATCAAAGTTAGAGTGCCTAAAGAGCAAGGCATAGTAAAACTCCCTTGATCTACACACTTTTGTGGGAGTTTATTTTGCAAGATAGCACTGCAATACTCTGTAAGTTTGACCACTGAGGTCTCTTCTATCTTTCTCTTCTTTGTAAAGATCTCCTTAAAGAATTTTGCATAAGCTAGCATTTGGGAGAGCACCTCTGTGAATGGTAAGTTTACATTAACATGTCTCAGCATATCTGGAAACCTCTCAAATTGTTTATCCAACTTCTGTCTATAAAGCTTTTGGGGAAAAGGTAAAGCAGGCATGTGCTTTCTATCTTCATTGGATTACTCCCTTCTTGAAGTTTCCTCTTTTTTATTTTTCTCAGCTTCCTTCTTGCCTTTCTTCTTCTCAGTATTTTTATCATTATTCAATTTTCAGCTCCTTCCCACTTTCTTTTTTTGACGCAACTTCTTTTTGAATTAGAGTGGGATCGTTCAACACTTTTCCGCTTCTAAAGGTCATATCATTTACCTTTTCTTTGGGATTCTTTTCAGTATCAGCTAGAAGAGTACCTGGGATCCTCTCAGATAATATATTTGCAATTTGTCCCACTTGTCTCTCCAAGTTACGCAAACCCGTTCCCAATTCCTTGATAGCTGCACCATGAGCGTACAATCTCTCATCTGTATTGACAATGAATGACTTCATCAGATCTTCTAACTCAAACTGAAATGGTTGTTGAGGGTGAAACTGCAGCTTCTGTTGATTCACAAACCAGGAGATCCTATAAATCTGAAGTTATTTTGTTGCCATGTATTTGCTGTACCCCCAGGTGAACTCCATGAAAAATCGGGGTGCTCCTGAACCATTGCACTGAAATTGTAATTACCTACAACATCAACTTCCTCCATGGTAGATTGACACTCATGAGTAGGGTGTCCTCTTCTACATATATCATATGCTGCATGAGGCTTATTATGTATTTAAGCTAAGGTTAGATTCCTTATTTCTTTTGCCATGGCATCAAGTTGTACCTGCACAGATGTGTTAGCATCAACTTGATGAACACTAGTTGATCTTCTTCTTCTTTCATAAATCTTTGAGGGCCACTGATTTGCATCTTCAGATAACTCATCTAGAGTAGTGACTATCTCCTCTGGAGTCTTCTTCATTAACAGACCTCCAGCTGCATTGCTCAATGTTCTGTGTGAGGTCGGTGTCAAACCATCCCAAAATCCTAGAGTGTCATCTACAGTTCAATTCCATTGTGTTGACACTTTCGCACAATCTCTTTAAACCTCGCCCATGCTTCAAACACAGTTCCAGTCTTATTTTGGCAGAAATTATGGATTTCTCTTCTAAACTTTCCCGTCTTAGCTGAGGAGAAATATTTAGCAAGAAATTTTGAGGTTATCTCCTCCCATGTTCTAATTGATCCTTGGGTCAAGCTTTGAAGCCATTGCTTTGCATCATGTTTTAGAGTGAAGGGGAATGCTTCTAAGTACACTGCATATTGTTACACACCATTGTATTGAAAGGTGTTCATGGTCTCCTCGAAGTCCATTAGATGATTGTTTGGATCTTCGTTCATCTTTCCTATGAAGACACAATTGTTTTGGAGGGTTTGAAGCAACCCTTGCTTCAGCTCGAAATTTTTGGCTGCTACCAGAGGTGGTCTCACACTTGATAAACCTTGGTTGTAAACCCGTCTAGCATAATCACCAAGTGGTCTCCCTTGGCCGGGAGCTACGTTTCCAAATTGGTCTGCACCCAAGGGCTGATTATGAGCCATTCTTCGAGCTCTCTCCTCCTCCTAAGCAATTTGTGCATATGTGAGTGCTGCTTCTTGAGCATCTTTTACAACTTTCTCTCTGAGTTGGGCTGCCTCTCTCGCAACCAAATCAACATTATATTCATCTCCCACCATATTTTCTTAGGTTGAGGATTTCCCAACCGTTTCTATATTCTTGGAGAGATTACTTTTCTTCCTCAGCTGTCGCAGATGTTTCTCGATTTCTATTTCGTATGGTTGCAATTCCTTCATAGAAGATTGGGTCATGCGCCAATCTAACCTGTAGCTTGCGCACTGTCAAAGAACACCCAAACATAAAAAGAGAAAAATAAAATAAAAATAATAAGAAAATTCCTAAATTAGAACTACAAACTATTTCAAGCACTATTGATTTCCAACCCCCAGCAACGACGCCAAAATTTGACGAGCTTTAAACACACACTAAATATGCTTGCTACTCGAATATAGTAAAATATAATATCATATCCACATGAATTGGACTTAAACACTATTTTCGTAGTTTATAGCTCGATTGATATCCAAGATGTTCAACAGTTGAGAATTATGTGATTTAAACTAAAATTAACTAAGAGTCTAATCTATTGATTAGTGACAAACAACGCAAGTAATAAGTAAGGAATGATATCAATTGGGGGAAATAGGGTTGATAGGATAGGTGCAAGATAAATGTTTGGGACTTAACTCTAGATAATTCACTTATAATGTTCAAGTGAGTCTCTCGAATTCACTTGATTATTAGTTCAATTGATTAGTAGAAACTCCTCACTCGCTTAAGTCTCAACCTCACAAGATGAACTAATTTTAAGCATGTGAAGATATGCAAGAATTCGTGGTGGATCGGTCTTTAGGAGAACCTCTTTCGATTATCCTACTAACTTAGTTGAATCAACAATTCAACTAGCCTCTTTCGATTACTAATAAGAATCAATGAAGTCAACCAACAAAATATAATGCAATAATATCACAAGTTATACCTCTCCCGATTACATGAACTAGTGAATATAGATACAACGATTTAAACATCCAAAATGATTCAATACATAAAACGAGAGTCAATTATCAACAAACAAGTATCAAAACACCAAATCTATCAAACCATAAAGAGAACTACTCCATATATATGGAGTAATTCATCACAAATATAAAGAAAAGCATAAAACGATCCAAACTCTTGTCTTGAGTGAGGATTGAATGATGAATTCCTTGTGCTTTCACTTCTCCACATTTTCTATAGAGTACGTAGGTCTTAGATGTGTAAAAAGTCCAGAAAATACCTTTTTTCCATTTATTTATACCAAGTAGGGTCGGACCTAGACGAAATTCCCTTTTCCTAGCCGAAATAGGAATAATTGCAAAATTTTTGCTTTTCATGCGTCGCACTAATTGGGGATTTGGGAAAATGCAGAAAATGAAAGTTGTATCCCGTTGAATTATCTTTCCAACAATGTATTGTGGAGCCCATACGAAGTTCTGAGCGAAAAGTTATGTTCATTTTATTATATACTGCGCAGTATGCCTGCTTGATTCTCTCGTTTTGTTCCACTATCATCAGTTGATCCCCGAACTCGATCCCGGCTTAATATTTGGGCTTTTACTCAGATATCAAAGCTACAAATCACTTTAATTCATTCCATAATATCTACATAGCTCGGAATCACTCCTACAAGGCATAAAACACATAATTAGTGCAAAATACTAGCAATTAAAGCGCAAACTCAATTAAAGTGGAGTAAATTAGAGTGCGATAAGCGACTAAAACATGACATTATAGCCTACCATAAACATTGAATTCCCTTTTTATAGTGGCATTCAAGCTACTTAGGGTTCCGGTTAGTTTGAATTGTCAGTGTAACGACCCGACTGGTCATTTTATGTATTTGTGCCCCCTTTCCTCTTTTGATGTTTCACGCATGTGTAATTTAGGTTTTATGACTTATGGGTTTATTGGTCTAATTCCGGGAATATTTCGGGTTGATTTAGACCCTTTGACTCTAGGCTTATATGCCTATGTTGATTATGTTGATCAATGTTTGACTTTTGTGAAAACGACCGCAGAACGGTATTCTGATGGCTCTGATAGCTTTCTATCGTTATTTTGGACTTGGGAATATGCCCAAATTGAATTCAGAAGTCCGTAGGTTGATTTTTGTTGTTTTGCTAAAAAATGGCAATTTGAGGTTTAGAAGTTTGATCATAGGTTGACTTTTGGCAATCGGGTTTAGAATATTTTGTGGGACTTGTAATAGGTCCATTATGCTATTTAGAACTTGTCTGCAGAATTTGGTATCATTTGGATTTGATTGATAGGATTTAGACGCTTAGTTGAAATTTTATAAGTTCTTGAACTTACTTTGAAATTCATGCATTTTGGTGTCCGATTCGTAGTTCTAGATGTTATTTTGTGTTTTGATAGCATGAGAGAGTTTGTATGATATTTTTAGACTTGTGTGGATGTTTGTTTTGGAGCCTCACGGGCTCGAATGAGTTTCAGATGTGTCAGAGTGGTTTTGAACTAAACCTGATCTGTTGGTGTACTGATGCCTTTTGTGTCGTAATTGCGAATACCGGATCGCAATTCCGACCTTGGCAGGGGGATCTAAGGTATCGCAATTACGATGCCTGGATCGCTATTGAGAAGATGAATTGGGATGGGGTAGTTTCACGTTTGCGATGAATCTGTTGCATTTGCGAAGGGAGTAGGGTTCGCATTTGCGAAACCACTGTCGCATTTGCGAGAAACTCTTTGCAATTATGAGGGTTCGCAATTGCGAAACAAGTGTCGCAATTGCGACGTATGCAACTGAACAAAAGATAGAAAAGTCGGGATTTCATCTCATTTCTCTCTTTTAGAACCCTAGGCTCGGTAGGAGGTGATTTGGAGAGGATATTTTCATCTACAAACCTTGGGTAAGTGATTTTAATCAAATTCCAACCATATTTCATGAATATATCTTAGATTTAACATCAAATTTATGTGAATCAAATAGGAAATTTGGGAAGTTTTGTCAAGTTTTAGAAACATGAAGAATTGAGTGTTGAGAGTCGATTTTGACTCAGATTTGAATTCTAATCAGATATATGAAATCGTGGGGTTATAGGTAGTCGGAATCTACCCTTAGATCCGAGATTTGACCATGCGAGCCCGTGATTGAATTTTGTTGACTTTTTGAGAATTTTATAAAGATATAAGCTTTATCTATTTTAATTATTTTCCCTTGCATTGGTTGATGATATTAAGTCACTTTTGTTTAGATTTGAGCCGTGTGGATGCAGATTTTAGGGGAAAAGCTATTTTCGAGGGTTGAGTTGGAATAGTTGAGGTAAGTATCTTGCCTAACTTTGTTTGGGGGAATTACCCCTTAGGATTTGGGTTGATTGTGCTATTATGTGAAAGCCATATACGCAAGGTGATGAGTGGGTACACATGCTATATGTGATAGTTGACTAATTTAGGTTATTTAAACTCTTTCCATATCTTTAATTTAATTTTCATAACATGCTATATCCCTCATTGTTAATCTACTCTTATATGTGTTAATCTACCCTTACATCCTTTATTTGAAATTCTTAACACTTGTTCTACCTCTTATTTGCTATTTTGATCTTATATGCTTTAATTAAGGTTATTGCCTTCCTTATTGTCTTTTTTCCCTCTTAAAATATTGAATTACTTTTACTTGAAGTTGTTATTTCATGGAATATCTTCTTGTTGAGTTATTGGTTTGGAAGTTATAAAAGCCATTATCACATTGAGGCGAAGTTGTTAATTGTTTAGATGTCTTTCTTGTTAAGCAATTCACATTCATTTTGTTATTATTAAAATCTTTGTACACATTATGGTTTATCCATGGGCTATTTTCTATGGAAACATTGGTGTTGTTGATTCGTTTGGCAAGTTGTGGCATATGGGCACTAGTGGTGCGAGTTGTAATTATGTTGTGATATTGATTCGCATGAAGTGGTATAAGGCTAGGGGTTGATACGCATGCAATAAGATAAGGTAGGCTTGACACACGTGTTTCTAGTAGGGGAGCTACTTGAAGCGACGCGTTGTGATAAAGTGGGTTAAAACGTGTGTAGCTATTTCATGAAAAATAATTTTTAAAACTGAATGTAAGGCTCACACAGGTTTTTAAGGAAATATTATGATTGAAAGTTAAATGTGAATATGAGGAGGTACCTTGGCTATGATTTTTGTTGTGCATTTAATATTGAAAAGAGTTATTGGTTGAACAATTTTTGTTGCTTTTATTCTTCCTTGTCTTATCAGTTTTGTTCGTATTTGAATTTTTGTGGTTCTTGTTATTTTCTTCCTTCTTATTGTCTTTATGCTTACCATTCCATCATTAGTTAACCTTATTAAACTTCTTTGTTGTCATGCATTTCTCCGCTTTCCGTTACTTCCTGTTGCAATATTCTTGTTCTATTTATCTTGTCCTAGTAGGGGTTTTGACCTGGCCACCTCACTACCCTAACAAGGTTAGGCTTGCTACTTATTGGATACCGTTGTGTTGTACTCATACTACACTTCTACATATATTTGTGCAGATCCAGGTACGTTTGCACGTGCTATACGCTAGAGATTGATTAGTTAGCTGCTTTCAGGAGACTTCAAGGTATACCTATCCGACGTCCGTAGTCCTAGGAGTCATCTTCAGCTATCTTCTCATTACTGTTGTTTCCTTTAACAACAGTGTTGTAGTACACAATTAGAATATTTTGTAGAGCTTATAACTCAACTCCATCAGATTTTTGGAGTTATTTGTCAGGAGTGCTGTTGAGATTAATTATGATAGTTTAATGGTTTAAATTTGAGATTTTTATTAATATTTATGATATTTCTCTATGCATGTTAGGCTTACCTAGTATTTTCCATCACGACATCCTAAGGTGTAAAAATGGTGTCACGACAAGTTGGTATTAGAGCTCTAGGTTCACAGGTGTTACGAGTCATAAGCAGGTTTAGTAGAGTCTTGCCGATCAGTACGGAGACATCGACACTCATTTTTCAGAGGATACCGAACTATTAGGAAAACTCCACTTCTTTGATTCCTTATCATAGAAATTTATTGACTTCAGAATCTGAATCGTTGTATTTTTATTCTCTCACAGATGGTGGGAACACGCACTACTGGATGCGAAAATCAGACACTCGCGCCCCTGCTAGAGCAACGAGAGGCCATGGTCGGGGAGAGGTTGAGGAGGGCACGTGGTGTGGCTAGAGCACCTGCCCAGCGACTGAGGAGCCATTAGTAGCACTGGTTGGGGGACAGGCACCTGAGGTGCCTGTTGTCATCCCTGCTCTTTAGGAGACCCTAGCACAATTTTTGAGCATGTTCAGTACTCTAGATCATGCGGGGTTGATTCAACTTGCACCAGCCACATCTCAGGCGGGGGGAGGAGCTCATACTCCTGCGGCCCGTTCTCCAAAGTAGTGGGTCCATGTTGATCAGGTCCCAGAGGTTTTTCCAGCACAGCCTGTTAATCCGGTTCACACTGAGGTTAGGTCAGTGGCATCTAAGGAGGAGCAACTTAGACTTGAGAGGTTCAAGAAGTACAATCCTCCTACTTACAGTGGCCTAGCTACAGAGGATGCAAAGGGTTTTATAGAGAAGTTCCATCGTATTCTCCGCAACATGGGTATTGTGGAGACGAGCGTAGTTGCTTTTACTACATTCCAACTATCAGGAGCAACGTATTAGTGGTGGTGGGCTTACGAGGAGGGTAGTCGAGCCGATGCAGCTTCACTCACATGTACCTTTAGAGATGTTCTTAAGAGAGTTTGTTCGGTAGACCCTTGGGGTGCATGGCTCATGGAGTTTGAGAAGTTGCGCAAGGGTACTATGACCGTGTCAAAGTATGCCATCAGATCAGTAAGTTGTCCAGACATGCACCTACCTTGGTTTCTACATTAATAGAGAGAGTCCATTGATTCATCGAGGGGATCAACTATGGTATTAAATTCAACATGGATCTATAGTTGGAGCCAGATATCCCCTATCAGCAGGTGGTAGAGATTGCATAGAGGTTAGAGGGTATGTGGGGCCGTGAGAGAGGAAAGGGAGCCAAGAGGCCTCGAGGTTCTGGAGGATATAGTGGTGCCCACGCCCCAGCTGTAGCCCATCATGGTAGAGGTTATGTGAGCCGTCCAGTTCATTCAGCACTTCCAGCTTCTAGTGGTACTCCGAGGTCTCAAGTTGCATATTTTTCCAGCCACTATCTAGTGCGCCTCCTAAACGGGATGCCTTCAGCAATCAGTTTAGCCGGCCAGACCCAAGTCAGCTTTAGCAGCCACGCCCATCAAGAGCTTGTTTTGAGTGTGGCGAAACTAGAGATATGGTGAGGGACTTCCCCTAGACTTAGGAGGGGTGCACCTTTATAGACTACTCAGATTCCCAGGTTCCACCTAGCCCACAGACTTCACAAGCCATGCTTGCTGCTCCAGTTGCCGCTCCACCTGGAGAACCAGCTAGGGATGGAGGTTAGGTGTGTAGAGGTCACTCTAGAGGGGGAGGCCATGCCAGATTCTATGATTTTCTTGGTATGACGGAGGTGGTCGTATCAGACACATTCATCACATGTATGTTTTAGATTTGTCATAGGGACGCATCAGTCTTATTTGATCAAGAATCCACTTATTCAAATGTGCATCTTACTTTATTGCGTATTTGGATATATCGTATGATTCTTTGAGTTCTCCTATTTACGTGTCCATGCCTGTGTGAGATTCTATTATTGAAGACCGTGTGTATTGGTCCTGTTTAGTTTTTATTGGTGATTTTGGGACTAGAGTTGATCTATTGTTGCTCAATATGGTAGACTTTGATGTGATCTTGGGCATGGACTGGTTGTCTCCCTATCACACTATGTTGGATTGTCATGCCAAGACGATGACACTGGCTATGCTAGGTTTGCTGCGGTTAGAGTGGAGGGGTACATTGAATTGTATTCCTAGCAGGGTTGTGTCCTTTCTAAAAACTCGAGTAATGGTTGAGAAGGTGTGTGATGCATGTCTAGCCTTCGTGAGAGATCCAGTGTTGATACTCATACCGTTGAGTCAGTTTTCCGATAGTGAGAGACTTCCCAGATGTATTTCTAGTGGATATTTCAGGCATGCTGCATGATAGAGATATCAATTTTGGTAATGACTTATTTCCGGCACTTAGCTCATTTCTATTCCACCATATCGTATGGAACTACCATAGTTGAAGGAGTTAAAGGAGCAGTTGCAAGAGTTGCTTGATAAGGGTTTCATTCGGCCTAGTGTGTCGCCTTGGGTGCTCCCGTTCTATTTGTGAAGAAGAAGGATTTTTCTATGCAGGTGTGTATTGGTTATGGATAGCTGAACAAGGTTACAGTGAAGAACATATACCTATTACCGCACATTGATGACTTATTTGACTAGCTTCAGGGTGCCAGAGTGTTCTCAACGATTGATTTGAGTTTAGGTTATCATCAGCTGAAGATTCGGGATCCGGATATTCCGAAGACTGCTTTCATTACTCGGTATAGTCAGTACGAGTTTCTTGTGATGTCATTTGGGCTGACCGAAGAAGTGAGGGGATTAAAGTAGATCTGAAGAAGATTGAAGCTGTTCAGAGTCGGACCAAAGCGTCTTCAGCTACTGAGATTCAGAGATTTCTTTGGTTTGGTCGGGTATTATCGCTGCTTCATAAAGAGTTTCTCATCCATTGCTGCACCTTTAACTAGATTGACCTAGAAGGGTGATCCTTACAGATGGTCCGAGGAGTGCGAGGCGAGCTTTCAAAAGCTCAAGATTGATGTGAAGACAACCCTAGTGTTGGTGTTGCCTTCATGTTTGAGGTCTTACACTATGTACTGTGATACATCGCGTGTTGGGCTTGGCGCGGTATTGATACAAGATGGTAGGGTGATTGCCTACGCATCTCGGTAGATGACGGTTCATGAGAAGAATTATCCAGTGCCTGACTTGAAATTGACAACTATTGATCATGCATTGAAGATTTGGAGGAACTACTTACACGATTTTACAAGTGAGGTCCATTTAGATCACCAGAATCTCCAGCATCTGTTCAAGCAGAAAGATCTTAATTTGATGTAGTAAAGATGGTTAGAGTTGCTTAAAGAATATGATATCACTATTATGTATCATCCGGGGAAGGTCAATATGGTGGCCGATTCCTTGAGTCGACAAGCGGAGAGTATGGTCAGTTTGGAATAGCTAACGGCAACAGAGAGACCACTAGCCATAGATGTTCAGGCGTTGGCAAATGAGTTTGTCAGATTGGATGTTTTGGAGCCAGTCAGGTTCTTGGTTGTGTGGTTTCTCGGTCATCCTTATATGAGCGCATCAGTATGACGACCCTTATTGGCTTGTCCTTAAGGACATGGTACAACACGACGATGTCAAGGAGGTTTCTGTAGCATGTGTTACGAATGCAGGGCCGGTTATGTGTGCCTAGTTTAGATTGCTTACATAAGTTGATCCTTGGGGAAGCCCACGGTTCGTGGTACTCCATTCATCTGGGTGCCGCTAAGATGTATCAAGATTTGAGGCAACATTATTGGTGAAGGAGAATGAAGAAAGATATAGTGGAGTATTTGGCACAATGCCTAAATTGTCAGCAAGTGAATTATGAGTATCAGAGGTCGTGCGGTTTGCTTCAAAGACTTGATATTTCCGAGTAGAAATGGGAGCATGTTACCATAGATTTCGTTGTTGGTTTCCCCCGGACTTTGAAGAAATTTGGCACAGTATGGTTGATTGTAGACAGGTTGACCAAGTTGGCTCATTTCATTCCGATAGTGACCACCTATTCTTCAGAGCATCTAGCTCTGAAGAATCCACGATATTGTTCATCTCCATGGTGTGTTGGTGTCCATTGCCACCAAATAAGGCACGGAGTTCACATTGAATTTCTGGAGAACTGTGCAGTGTGAGTTAGGCATACCGGTTGAGTTGAGTACCACCTTTCACCCCTAGACGGACGGGTAGTCCGAGCGCACAATTCAAATATTAGAGGATATTCTTCGTGTATTAGAGGATATGTTTCGTGCTTGTGTTATGGATTTCAGGGGTTCTTGGGATCATTTCTCGCCGCTTGCAGAGTTCGCCTACAATAAAAACTATCAATCTAGTATATAGACGGCTCCATATGATGCCCTATATGGGAGACGATTTCGTTCTCTAGTTGGATGGTTTGAGCCGGGAGAGGCTAAGTTGTTAGGCACAGATTTTGTTCAGGATTCCTCGAAGAAAGTCAAGTTGATTTAGGATCAGATTCGTACATCACAATATAGGTAGAAGAGTTATGACGATCAGAGAGTTCGTGATGTTGCATTCATGGTTGGAGTGAGGGTTTTTCTCCAGGTTTCACCTATGAAGAGTGTGATGAGGTTCAGGAAGAAGGGCAAGTTGATCCATAGGTACATCAGTCCTTTTGAGATCCTTGAGAGAGCGGGGGAGGTGGCCTACAAGCTTGCATTGCCACCCAGCCTATCAGTGGTTCATCTGGTGTTCCATGTTTCTATGCTCCGGAAGTATTATGGTGATCTGTCCCATGTATTAGATTTCAGCTCAATCCAATTGGACAAGGATTTGACTTATATTGAAGAGCCAGTGGCTATCTTGGATAGGCAGGTCTGGAAATTGAGATCAAAGATCATTGCTTCAATGGAAGTTCAATGGAGGGGTCATCTGGTCGAGGAGGCGACCTAGGAGACCGAGCATGACATGCGGGGTCGTTATCCTCTCCTTTTCATCACTTAATGTATGTACTTTCGAGGACGAACGTTTGTTTTAAGAGGGGAGAATGTAATGACCCGACCGGTCATTTTATATATTTGTGCCCCGTTTCCCCTTTTGATGCTTCACACATCTGTGGTTTAGGTTTTATGGCTTACGGGATTGATTAGTCTCGTTCCAGGAAGATTTCGGGTTGATTTAGACCCTTTGGCTTTTGGCCTAGAAGCCAAAGTTGATTATGTTGACCAATTTTGACTTTTGTGAAAACAACCCTGAAACACTATTTTGATGGCTCCGATAGCTTCATATTAGAATTTTTACTTGGACGTATGCCCGTAATCGAATTCGGAAGTCCATAGGTTAATTTGTGTTGTTTTGCCAAAATTTAGCAATTTGAGGTTTAGAAGTTTGACTGTAGGTTAACTTTTGGCTATCAGGTTCAGAATTTGATTTTGGGACTTGGAATATGTCCGTTATACTATTTATAATTTGTCTAAAAAATTTGGTATCATTTGGAGTTGATTTTATAGGATTCAAACGCTTAGTCACAATTCTAGAAGTTTTTGAACTTACTTCAAAATTAATGCATTTTGGTGTCTGGTTCGTAGTTCTAGATGTTATTTTTTGTGTTTTGATCTTGCAAGAGAGTTTGTATGATATTTTTTGACTTGTGTGGAATTTTTGTTTGGAGCCCCGAGGCTTGGATGAGTTTCAGACGTGATTCGAAGTGGTTTTGAACTAAATCTGATTTGCTGGTGTACTGATGCCTCTGGTGTTCGCAATTGATCGTAATTGCAACCTTAGTAGGGGGTCTCAGGTATTGCAGTTGCGATTACTGAGTCGTAATTGTGGAGATGACTTAGGATGGGGTAGATTCGCATTTGCTATGAATATGTCGCATTTATAAAGGGAGCAAGGTTCGCATTTGCGAACCACTGTCGCGTTTTCAAAGTTCCCCTTAAGTCTGTTCATCCCGCAATTGCGAATCCAGTGTCGCGATTGCAATGTCTGCAACTGAACAAAAGATAGAAAATTCAGAATTTCATCTCATTTCTCTCATTTTAGAACCCCAGGCCGGTAGAAGGCGATTTGGAGAAGGGATTTTCATCTACTAACATTGGGTAACTGTTTCTAATCAATTTCCAATTGTATTTCATGAATATATATTAGATTTATTAGATTTAACATCAAATTTATTTGAATCAAAGAGGAAATTTGGGAATTTTTTTCAAGTTTTTGAAAAATTAAGAATTCAGTGTTGAAAGTCGATTTGGCCTCGGATTTGAAACTAATCACACATATGGACTCATGGGGTTATGGGTAGTCCGAATCTACCCTTGGACCGGGGCTTTGATCGAGCGGACCCGACATTGACTTTTGTTGACTTTTTGGAAATTTTTTAAAAATCAAAGCTTTATCTATTGTGATTATTTTTCCTTGCATTGGTTGGTGATATTAAGTCACTTTTGTTTATATTTTAGCCGTGTGGGGAGGTGAATATTAGAGGAAAAGCTACTTTTGAGGGTTGAGTTGGCCTACTTGAGGTAAGAATCTTGCCTATCTTCATGTGGGGGAACTACCCTTAGGAATTGGGTTGATTGTGAAATATATGTTACGTGAAAGCCGTGTACGCAAGGTGACGAGTGGGTACACTGACAATATGTGGTCATTGACCGATTTAGGTTATTTATACTCTTCCCATACCATTAATTAAATTTTCATAACATGCTATATCCTTCATTGTGAATCTACTCTTATATGTGTTAATATACCCTTACATGCCTTATTTGACACTGTTAACACTTGTTCTACCTCTTACTTGCTATTTTGCTCTTATATGCTTTAATTGAGGTTATTTCCTTCCTTATTGTCTTGTTACTTCTTAAATTGTTGAATTATGTTTACTTGAAGTTGTTATTTGTGGAATATCTTCTTGTTGAGTTATTGGTGTTGAAGTTGTAAAAGACGTTATCACATTGAAGTGAAATTATTAATTGTTGATATATCTTTCTTGTTGAGAAATTCACATTTATTTTGTTATTGTTGAAATCCTTGTACACATTGTGGTTGAGCCATATGCTATTTGCTGTGGAAACATAGATAACCTTTGGCAAGGTGTGGCATATGGACACTTGTGGTGTGAGTTGTGATTATGTTGTGAGATTGATACGCATGTGGTGGTATAAGGCTAGGGGTTGATACATATGCGGTGAGATAAGGTGGTCTTGATACGCGTGTTGCTAGTGGGGGAACTATTTAAAGCCACGCAGTGTAATAAGGTGGGCTAAAACGTGTGTAGCTATTTCCCGAAAAATGATTTTTAAAACTAATTGTAAGTCTCACGCGGTGATATGAGGAAAGATTGTGATTGAAATTGTGAAATGTGAATATGAGGCGGTACATTAGTTGTGATCTTGTTGTGCATTTCATATTGAAAAGAGTTATTGGTTGAACAGTTCTTGTTGCTTTTATTCTTCATTGTCTTACCTGTTTTGTCTGATTTTATTATTTGTGGTTCTCATTATTTGCTTCCTTCTTGTTGTCTTTATTCTTACTATTTTGTCATTAGTTTACGTTATTAAATTGCTTTGTTATCATTCATTTGTCCGCTTTGCATTACTTCCCGTTGTTATATTCTTGTTCTATTTATCTTGTCCTAGTAGTTGTCTTGACTTGGCCTCGTCACTACTCTACCGAGGTTAGGCTTGATACTTAGTGGGTACCGTTGTGGTTACTCATACTACACTTCTGCACATTTTTGTGCAGATCCAGGTATGTCTGCCCGTTCTGGTCTCTAGAGATTGATCGATTAGCTGCTTTTAGGAGATTTCAAGTTATACCTACTCGACGTCCGTAAGCTTTGGAGTCACCTTCCTCTATCTTATCATTATTGTTGTTTCCTTTATCAGATAGTGTTGTAGTAGATGTTTTAGAATATTCTGTAGAGTTTATAACTCAGTTCCACCAGATTCTGGGAGTTATTTGTAACCTGTGCTATTGAGATTTATTGTAATAGCGTAATGGTTTAAACTTGAGGTTTTACTAATATTACCGCTATTCCTCTATGCATGTTAGTCTTACCCAGTCTTAAGACTAGGTGCACATTTTAAGGTGGGAAATTGGGGTCGTGAATGTGAGTGGAAAGTGACGAAAGGTAGATGATGATAGTAATAGAGGTAAAATCAATGAAGAACAGAGGGAAAAAGCAAGGTGGCCATTGAAGCCTTTGGACTATTAGTCAAACTCTAATGTCAAGAGGTCACTGCGTTTGACCTCTAGACATCGAGTAATGATGATAAATCTGCAGATGATGGTTATGCATGCATTGATTCGACAGAACAGAGAAGGATTGATAGTATATCCGTTGGTGCATTTTAGGTTTAGAGTATGAGATTCAAAATTCGAGTTAAATCGACGAAAAAAGAATGGATGCATGCGTGATTTGCGTCTAGCAGGGACAAGATAGATGTTCCAGGTTTGATTGGGATGACCTTGCATAAATTTGTGCATAGTTTTCGGATTAATGGGGTTGATGGGGATGAAAGAAATGAGAGAGAATGGGGAAATAAGGGAGACCGAGTAAGATGCAAATGAGTAGGGTTAGGGGTGTTTGGTAGAGTTAAAATGCGAGACAGAATCTGGACCGTTAGATATTTGGATCAACGACCCTGATATTTTAGGGAGATGAGTATTAATAAAAAGTTTTATTATGAAAAACGACGACTGTTGGATCCCTAAATCCAACGACGGAGATGAGGTTTAGGTAAGAATTAAAAGAAAAGAGAAAACAAATATTAATTACGGACCATTGATGAGGTGGATCAACAATCCAAATGTGTTGTATTTCCTTTTTGAGTGTAGGAGAGAGGCGATGTGGCACACTGCTATTGGCACAGATTTCCAACATAGGATAGAGGGGGTGGGTCTTGTCCGAGTCAAAGTGTTTGGGCTCGTGTATTTGGGCCAAGAACAACTGAAATAGACTTTAACACATAGCCACATTGAGTTTGATTGATTATTTGTAATTGTAGCCTTTTAAGCTTTTAACCCCCTTTAAAATTAACTTAATAAGGCTTAATAAATCATAATTAAATATAATAAAGTATATTCATTAAATATAATATTAATTGTTGTAATTAATTATTAAGTTCTATGATATTTCATTTATTGAAATTATGAAATTAATTTTGGCTACTTAAAGTAAATAAGACAACATAATTATATATTAAGGATTAATTTATTAAATTAATTGTTAAACTTGCTTATTAAGATCTAAAAGTTATTTTAATATTTCAAAATAGCAAGAATAATATAATTTACAAATTTCAATATCAAATTTCTATTAATTCAACAATATTAATTATTATTTTCCTATTAATGATTAGAAAATATTTTACCACACTTATTTTACCACACTTATTGCTAATTAATAAGTATAACTAATTTAATTTTAAAAAGGAGGGTCAAAATTGATCGTAACACCTACTGATTTACTAGCCATGCCGTCGTGATATTGACTTCGACATTGATTTGGCGCCAGGCACCAACTTACCTCTATTCCTCCTTATCATATGGCTTCTGCAGAGTTGAAAGATCTGAAGGAGTAGCTTCGGAGTTGCTCGAGAAGGGATTCCCCAGGCCAAGTGTGTTGTCTTTGGGCGCACCAGTATTGTTTGTGAAGAAGAAAGATGAGAGTATGTATATGTGCATTGATTACCGCCGGCAAAATAAGGTCACCATCAAGAACGAGTATCAATTTCTGCGCATTGATGACTTATTTGATCAGGTTCAGGGTGTTAGAGTGTTCTCGAAGATCAATTAGAGATATGGTATCATCAATTGAGGATTCACGCTTTGGATGTTTCGAAGACGACAATTCAGATTAGATATGGGCACTACGAGTTTCTAGTGATGTCCTTCGGCTTGACTAATGCCCCAACGACATTTATGGATTTAATGAATCAAATGTCCAGGACATTTCTTGACTCAATTAATGACATATTGATCTACTTATGTAGTATGGAGGAGCACGAGTAACATTTGAGGTTAGTGCTTCAAAATTTGGGGAAACAAAAATAATATATTAAGTTCTCCAAGTGCCAGTTCTTGTTTAGATTTAGTGGCTTTCTTGGGGCATGTTGTATAGGGTGAGGGTATTAAGGTGCATCAAAGGAAGATCGAGGGAGTTCAAAGTTGGCTTTGTCCTACTCCAGTAATGAGATTAAGAGTTTCTTGGGGCTAGTAGGTTATTATCGTCGTTTTGTCGAGGGCTTTTTTTCTAGTACAACTTCGTTGACTAGATTAACATAGAAGGATGTTCAGTTCAGATGGTTTGATGATTGTGAGGTGTTCTTTCAGAAGCTCAAGACAACGTTGACTACAACATCATCTTTGGGTTTGCCTTCCAATTCAGGGATGTACATTGTGTATTATGATGCTTCACTGCAACGACCCAACCAGTCATTTTGAATATTATAGCCACGCTTCCCCACGTATTGTTTATTATATGTTCATTTGTTGTTAGTGACTTGCTAGGGTAGTTGGTTTGGTTCCGAGAATGTTTTTGAATAAACTGGGTCACTTAGTCCCGGAAGCCTAAGTTCAAAGAGCTAACCAGATGTTGACTTATGTGTAACTGACCTCAGAATGGATTTGATGGTTCTGATAGCTCCGTATGATGATTTTGGACATAGGAGTGCGTCCACATATTGATTTGGAGGTCCGAAAATGATTTTGGCTTGGATTGGCGAAAGCTGGAAAAATTAAAGTTTGGAGAGTTGAGAAGTTTGATCGAGAGTTGACTTTGTTGTTACCAGGCTCAGATTTTGGTTCCGGAAGTTGGAATAGGTCCGCTATGTCATTTATGACTTGTGAGCAAAATTTGAGGTTAATTAGAGTTAGGCTTCAATTGGGCTGCAATTTGTGTTTTTGATGTTATATGATGTGTTTTGAGGCCTCGAATAAGTTCGTATGATGTTTTAGGATGGATTGGTATGTTTAGATAGGGTCCCGCGGGCCTGTGGAGTGATTCAGATTGAAATTGGATCAAGAATTAGACTTATGAATTTTCTGTGGACAGTTGTTCTGGTGTAACCGAACCTGCGAGGTTTTGGCCGCAGGTGTGGAGCCACAAAAGAGGATATCTAAGCGCAAATATGAGAGATGGGGAGGAAGCCTGGGATTTTAGGTGAGGAAGAAATTCCGCAGAAGCATCTGCGCAAGAAGGTCCGCAGAAGCGGAAACGGGCAGGAAAGATTGGAGCCGTAGAAGCGAAAGGACTCTGCAGGCGCATGAGCGGGGGGTGAGCCGCATAAGCTATCCCGTAGATGCGAGGAAGGGACTGCATGTGCAATTGGTTGGGCGATTAAGTGAGTCTCACAGGTGCGGAACGTGAACTGCAGATGCGCTTCCGCAGAAGCGGATCATGGGCTCGTAGGTGCGAGATGCCTGGACAGAATATAAAATCAAGGGTAGATTCTATCAT
Source organism: Nicotiana knightiana (assembly GCA_005239525.1). Classification (NCBI taxonomy): domain Eukaryota; kingdom Viridiplantae; phylum Streptophyta; class Magnoliopsida; order Solanales; family Solanaceae; genus Nicotiana; species Nicotiana knightiana. The sequence goes on from ML410177.1 coordinate 42,101, forward strand.
TTTTGGACTTTGCAAGCTCAAATGCTGGCGATTTTTGAGAGGCGTTTCACTAGAGTTCAAGAGGTAAGAAACTTTTGATTACATTTATTCATTAATTGAATACCCATTCATTTCTACACCTAGATTATGTGTTTTAAAGGTGGAATTTGGGGAATTTTGGACTAGGGATTGTAGAGTAAGATTTGGGGATTTGAGTGTCGATTTGTGGTCTGAATTAGATGACTTTGGTATGGTTGGACTCGTTATTGAATGAGAGTTCAAATTTTGTAAATTTTATTGGGTTTCGAGACATGAGCCCGGGGTTGACTTTTGGGTTGACATTTTGGCTTTGGTTAAAGAACTTAGTTTATCATATGGAATAGATTCCTATAACTTGTATTGATCGTATTGCGCTATTTGTGGACATATAATATTCATTCGGAGGCTGATTCACGAGGCAAAGGCTTGTTGGAGTAAGGATTTGCGGGGGTTTGAGGTAAGTAAAACATCTAAACTTGATACTGAGGGAATGAATCCCTAGAATTCGTGTTATGTGGTTGATGTTAAGGTGAAGCACATGCTAGGTGACGGGTGTGTGGGCATGCCCCGTAGTAATTTTGAATCGGTTGATTCTATAGTATCGTGTAGTTATCAAACCTTATTGCTTTTCATGTAATCCTTACGTGTTAGAGAAATTGAGCTGCAATACATGTTACAAATCACATTTAGGCTATATGCTTATTCTGTTGGGACCCACTGATGTCATTTCTTCTGTTGAATTATTTGCTTAAACTACAATTTTATACTCGGTAACATTCATCATTTGCACATCATATCTCAGTCTCTTTTGTGAATTATTTTTACATCATGTTATCATTGTTCGGGCTGATTGGCATGAGATTTATGAGCACGAGATATTAGAGAGATTCATGACTGAGTAGGGGCCCGAGATCTGGATTATGAGTGACATTAATGGGATCGGGCTGCACACCACAAATGGTTTTATTAATTCATGATGGGATCAGGATGCACGCTGCAACATGTTTTATTAGTGCCTGGGCAAGATCCGCCCCTCTGGAGTTTGATATACTAGCATTGAGCGCAGGTACCGTACAATACTGAGTGATTGAGTGTGATGAGTGAGAGTTAAGACAGTCAGATTGAGTACTCTGAGAGCGTGAGTACATTGGAGTATCATTGTGATGCATTTCATTTGACATGCATATTTGTTTAAGTTGACATAGAGATGTAACATTCCTCATGCTTGCTATACTTGGCATATTTCACCGGTATTGAGCTTAATTGTTAAATTTGAAAGCATATCAACATTTTCGTATTGTATATGTAATGATTATGAGATCTTTTGAGTATTACTGTCATTTCCCTATCATACTTGTACTGTTATTATCTGGATTTGAAATGTACCTTTCTAAGCTCGTCACTGCTTTCAGCCCAAGGTTACTCATGTTACTTATTAAGTACATTAGGTCGGTTGTAATCATACTACACTCTGGCCTTTGTGTGTGGATCCAGGTACATTAGGACCTACTGGTTGCTAGACTTGGAGCATTACCTGCTAGGAGACTTTTGAGGTAGCTTCTTTGGCACCCACAGACCTTGACTCCCTTTCATTTTAGTTTATTTAGCATTGTTCAATCTTTCTAAACAGTTGCATTAGAAGTTTTGACTGTGTTGACATTTAGTAGCTCATGTACTCAGTGACACCCAGATTTTGGGAATTTTGTATTTGAGTCGCAGTTATTCTTATCGCTTTTTTATGATATTTTTACCGTTAAACTTATTTTTATCACACTTTTAATGCAAAATGCATAGTTATTTGTGATTGTCGGCTTTCCTAGTACTGAGATAGGCACCATCAGGTCATGTTGAGATTCTGGCCGAGAAAAGTTGTAATAAGAGCCTAGGTTATGTTGGTCTCACTAGTCATGAGCAGGTTTAGTAGAGTCTTGTGGATCGATTCGGAGACGTCTGTACTTATCTTCAAGAAGCTACTAAACTATTAGGAAAAAATCGCTTTCTTGTATTCTTGTGGTGTAGATTTGTTAATCCCAGAAACTACACTTCTGACTAATCAATCAATTATTAATTAATACATAATCGATCGAACACTACTTGAAAATGGCTCTCTCACATATGGTGAGGACACGTGCTACCAGATTGGGCGGACGACCATCAGTACCACCAGCTAGGTCCACGATAGAGGCTGAGGTACAACTCGTACAACAACTAGAGCAACACCTATGGAGCCACCAGTTGCACTATCTCAGGAGCAGATACTAGATGTGGTTGAGCCAACTGGACTAGCTCCGACACCAGTTGTGCCCATTGTGATTCCAGGCCTTCACGAGGCTTTGACCCAGATATTGATTGTATGAACTAGACTTGCTCAGGCGGTTTCAATTCAGGCCGCACCAACCACTTCTCAGGCCGGGGGAGGTGCTCAGACTCCCGTCGCCCGTCGTCCAGAGCAGGTGGTTCAGGAATTTCAGACACCGGGGGTACTACCAGCCCAACCGGTTGTAGTTGCTTAGGTCTGGGTTGGTCTACCTATGAGTGACAAGGAGCATAAGAGGCTAGAGCGGCTTGGGAGGCTCAGGCCTCCAACATTCAGTGGGGTTGAGTCAGAGGGTGCCTAGGACTTCTTAGACAGGTGCCAGCGAATCCTTCGCATGACAGGTACTCTGGAGACTAGTGGAGTCTCATTTACTACTTTTCAGCTATTGGGGGCAACCTTTAGATGGTGGGAGGCTTATGAGTTAAGCAGGCCAGCCGACACTGCACCACTTACATGGCATGAGTTCTCATTTCTCTTCTTAGAGAAGTTTGTTCCGTAGACCCGCAAAGAGGAGTTGCGTAGGCAGTTCGAGCAGCTACTCATGAGGGTATGTCCATGATCTAGTATGAGATGAGATTTTCAGAGTTGACTCGTCACACGATCTGGTTGGTTACTATAGAAAGAGAGAGTATTAAGAGGTTCATTGGTGGCCTCAATTATGCAATCTGCTTTGTCATGACTTGGGAGATTGCATCAGGTGCTAGGTTAGACGAGGTGATTGATATTGCTAGGCGTATAAAGTAGATTCATAGTCAGGAGCGTGAGGAGAGAAAGGCCATGAGGCCTCGTGCTTCGGGTGGTTTCAGCGGTGTTTCTTCTGGAGGTCAGTCCCACCACAATAGGGGTCATCCTTATAGGCCCACTCAAATGGCTCGTACCGGTTCATTATGGTGTATCAGCTAGACATGGTTAATATAATGCTTGTTCGGGTCAGTCATTTCCCAGTGCCCTCCCATCTCATAGTTCATCTCGTGATCCATTAGTTTAGGGTTCAACTGTACCAAGTCCTTCTAGTAGTTATTGTGGTACTTGGGGTCCGATTCAATACCTACCGCCATTGTCGGAGCAGGGTTGCTTTGAGTGTGGAGAGTTTGGTCATGTGAACATGTATTGTCCCCATCTTTTGGGAGGTCCAGTTCAGCAGAGGAGTCAGGCTATTACGTCCGCACCTGTTACTTTACCACCCGCTCATCCATCTTTGGATGGAGCTCAAGCAGCTAGAGGCCTCCTTAGAGGGGGAGGCAGATTAGGTGGCTATCATGCTCGATACTCTGATTTCCCTTCTAGGTTAGAGGATGTTGCTTCAAACACAGTGATCACATGTATCGTTTCAGTGTTCCACAAGGATGGTTCCATATTATTTGACCCTTATTCCACTTATTCATATGTATCATCGTATTTCGCTCATTATTTTGATATGTCCCACGAGTCCTTAGTTTCTTTTGTTCATGTATCTACGTTGGTTGGAAATTCTATTATCGTGAATCATGTGTATCGATTGTGTGTGGTGCCCATTGGGAATTTGGAGATGAGAGTTGATCTCTTATTTCTTAGTATGGTTGATTTTGACTTGATTTTAGGTGTGGAATGGTTGTCCCTATGTCATGCTATTCTAGATTGTCACACTAAGACTTTGACATTGGCGATGCTAGGGTTACCTAGGATCGAGTAGAGAGGTTCTATGGACTATGTTCCTAGTAGGGTGATTTCATATCTGAAGGCCCAATGGATGGTTGGGAAGGGGTATTTTTCATATTTGGCTTTTGTGAGGGATGTTGGTGATGATACTCCTACCATTGATTTTTTTTTTGGTAGTGCGAGACCTTCCGGACGTGTTTCCTACAGATCTAGCGAGCATTCCACCCAACAGAGACATTGATTTTGGTATTGACTTGGTGCCCGACACTCAGTCCATTTCTATTCCTCCATATGGTATGGCACCACAGAGTTGAAGGAATTGAAAGAGCAACTTCAGGAGCTTCATGATAAGGGGTTCATTTGGCCTACTGTGTCGCCGTGGGGTGCATCGATTCTGTTTGTGAAGAAGAAAGATTGTACTATGTGGATGTGCATTGACTATATACAGTTGGATAAAGTTACAATTAAGAACAAGTATCCTTTTCCGCGCATTGATGACTTATTTGACAAGATTCAGGGAGCTATAGTGTTCTCTAAGATTGATTTGAGGTCTGGGTATCACCAGTTGAAGATTCAGGACTCTGATATTCTGAAGATGGCAATCAAGACTCGCTATGGTCCCGATGGGTTCCTTGTGATGTCTTTTAGATTGACCAATGCCCCATTAACTTTCATGCATCTGATGAACAGTGTGTACCATCCATATCTTGATTTGTTTATCATAGTATTTAGTGATGATATTCCGGTGCACTTACGTAATCCGGAGGAGCATGGACAACATCTGAGGATTATACTACAGATATTGAAGGAGGAGAAATTTTATACCAAGTTCTCCAAGTGTGAGTTTTGGCTCAGTTCGGTGGCGTTCATAGGGCACATCGTGTCCAGTGATGGGATCAAGGTGTATCCAAAGAAGATTGAGACGATTCAGAGTTGGCCCAGACCATCTTCAGCTAGTGAGATTCAGAGTTTTCTTGGCTTCACCGGTATTATCATCGCTTCATGGAAAGCTTCTAATCCATTGCATCACTTTTGACTAGGTTGACTCAGAAGGATGCTACATTCATGTGGTCTGATGAGTGCGAGGAGAGCTTTTCGAGGCTCAAGACTGCCTTGACCACAACTCCAGTTCTAGTTTTTCCTTAAGCATCAGGTTCTTATACAATGTATTGTGATGCTTCTCAGATTGGTATTGAGTATGTCTTGATGCAAGAGGGTAGAGTGATTGCTTATGCTTCACGCTAGTTGAAGCCTAATGAGAAGAACTACCCCGTTCATGATTTAGAGTTTGCGACCAATGTTCATGCATTGAAAATTTAGAGGTGTTACCTCTACAGTTTGTCTTGTGAGGTATTTACAGACCATCAGAGTCTTCAGCACTTGTTCAAACAAAAGGATCTAAATTTCAGGTAACAAAGATGGTTGGAGCTGTTAAAAGACTATGATATTACTATTTTGTATCATCACGGGAAGGCCAATGTGATGGCCGATGCCTTGAGTAGAAAGGCAGTGAGTAGAGCTAACCTTGCATATATTTCCGTTGGTGAGAGACCGCTTGCATCAGATGTTCATGCCTTGCAAATTAGTTCATGAGGTTAGATGTTTCAAAGCCTAGTTGGGTTCTAGATTGTGTGATTTCTCAGTCTTCTTTATATGATCGCATCAAAGAGCGTCAGTATGATGGCACCCATTTTCTTGTCCTTAAGGACACGGTTCAACACAATAATGTCGTGGAGGTTTTTATCGATGATGATGGGGTTTTTCAGATGCAGGGTCGATTTTGTGTGCCCAATGTGGATGGGTTACGTGAGTTGATTCTTGAGGAGGCCCATAGTTCTCTGTATTCCATTCATCCGGGTGCTTCAAATATCTATCAGGTCTTGAGGAAGCACTATTGATGGAGGAGAATGAAGAAACATATAGTAGAGTTAGTAGCTTGGTTGTTGAACTGATAGCAGGTGAAGTACGAACATCAAAGGCCGTGCGATTTGCTTCAGAGGCTCGAGATTCCTGAGTGGAAATGGGAGTATATCTTCATGGACTTTGTAGTTGGGCCTCCATGGACTTTGAATAAATTTGATGCTATTTGGGTGACTGTGGACCGGTCCGCGTACTTCATTCCAGTTGGGACTACCTATTCTTCGGAGAGGTTGGCTCGGATCAGGGCACACAGTTCACATCACAGTTTTGGAGAGTGGTGCAGCGAGAGTTAGGCACGCGGGTTGAGTTGAGTATACCATTCCATCCTCAGACAGATTAATGGTGCGATCAAACCATTCAAATACTGGAGGATATTCTACGCGCTTGTGTCATGGGTCTCGGGGGTTCTTGGGATCAGTTTCTGTCGCTTGCAAAACTTGCATACAACAATGATTACCAATCGAGTATTTAGATTGCTCCGTAGGAGGCCTTCTATGGGAGGCGATTTTGGTCTCCGGTTGGTTGTTTCGAGCCGGGTGAGGCTAGGGTACTAACTTGGTTTAGGATGCTTTGGAAAAGTTTAAGTTGATTTAGGATCATCTTCACACAGAACGTTCTAGACATAAATGTTACATCGATCGGAAGGTTCGTGATAATGCTTACATGGTGGGAGAGAAGGTATTACTTAGAGCTTCACCCATGAAGGCTGTTATGAGGTTCGGGAAGAAGGGCAAGTTGAGACCTCGAATATTGGCCCTTTTGAGGTGCTTGAGAGGATTGGAAACGTGGCTTACAAGATTGCATTGCAACCTAGTATATTGAGTGTTCATCTAGTGTTTCATGTTTCTATGCTCCTAAAGTATTTCGGTGATCCCTCTCATTTTTTGGACTTCATCACGGTTTAGTTAGATGGGGATTTGACTTATGATGTGGAGCCGGTGGCCATTTTGGATCAATAAGTCGAAAGTTGAGATCAAAGAATATAGCCTCAGTTAAACTACAATGGAGAGGTCATCCAGTCGAGGAGGCTACTTGGGAGATCGAGCGGGAGATGCAGATCAGATATCCAAACCTATTTGAGACCTCAAGTATGATTCTAGACCCGTTTATGGATGAATGTTTATTTAAAAGGAGGAGAATGTAATGTCTCGGCCGGTCGTTTTGAGTATTATAGACATGTTCCCCCATTTATTGGTTATTCTATGTTTGTTTGTTATTATGTGACTTGCCGAGGTGGTTGGTTTGGTTTCGGGGATATTTCAGAATAAATTGGGACGCTTAGTTCCAAGGTTGAAGCCTAAGTTGAAAGAGTTGACTGGATGTTGACTTATGTGTAAATGAACTCGTAATGGAATTTTGATGGTTCCAATAGCTCCGTATGGTGATTTGGACTTAGGAGCGTTTTTGGATATTGATTTGGAGGTCTATAGATGATTTAGGCTTGGATTGGTGAAAGTTGAAAAAGTTGAAGTTTGGAGAGTTGAGAAGTTTGATTGAGAGTTGAATTTGTTGGTACTAGGCTCGGATTTTGGTTCTGAAAGTTAGAATACATCCCTTGTGTCATTTAGGAATTGTGTGCAAAATTTGAGGTCAATCAGAGTTGGTTTGATAGGTTTCGGCGTCGATTGTAGAAGTTGAAAATCCATTAGTTTTAATAGGCTTGAATTGGGGTGCATTTCATTTTTTTGATGTTAAATGATGTGGTTTGAGGCCTCGACTAAGTTCGTATGATGTTTTAGGATGGGTTGGTATGTTTGGATGGGGTCCGGGGGCCTCGGTAGTGATTCAGATTGAAATCGGATCAATAATTGGACTTATGAAAATTTTGGGGGCAGCTGATCTGGTGTAATTTCACCGGCGAGGTTTTGGCCGCAGGTGCGGAGCCGCAAAAGCGGCCATGTAGGCGCAGATTCGAGAGTTGGAAAGGAAGCCTGGCAGCATAGGTGCGGAAGAAAGTCCGCAAAAGGGGATAACTTTTGCGCAAGAAGGTCTGCAGAAGCTAAAAATGACATGAAGGAGTGGAGCCGTAGAAGCGAAAGGACTTCGCAAGCACGAAAGTGCAGGAGTAGGGGGTGAGCCACAAAAGAGGTCCCCCGCAGGTGCAAGGAGGGGACCACATGTGCAATTGGTTGGGGTCTTAAGTGATTCATGCAGGTGCGAAACTTTAACCGCATATGCGGTTCTGCGGAAGCGGATCATGAGCTTGCAGGTGCGAGATGCCTGGACAGAAGATAAAATCGAGGGTTTTGAGGATTCTCTCAATTTTGGACTTTGCAAGCTCGGCTAATGACGACTTTTGAGAGGGGTTTCACTAGATTTCAAGAGGTAAGCAACTTTTGATCATTTTTATTCATTAGTATTGAATACCCTTTGATTTCTACACCTAGTTATGTGTTTTTAAGGTTGAATTTGGGGGATTTTGGACTAGGAATTGGAGAGTTAAATATGGGGATTTGAGTGTCGATTTGTGGTCAAAATTGGATGACTTTGGTTTGGTTGGACTCGTTATTGAATGGGTGTTCAGATTTGTAAATTTTGGCGGGTTCCGAGACATGGGCCTAGGGTTTACTTTTTGGGTTGAGTTTTTGACTTGGGTTAAAGAACTTAGCGTTATCGTATGTAATAGATTCATATAGCTTGCATTGATTTTATTGGGTTTTTTGTGGCTAGATTGGAGTTGTTCGAAGGCCGACTTGTGAGGCAAGGGCTTATTGGAGTAGGTATTTACGTGGTTTGAGGTAAGTAGAACTTCTAATCTTGATACTAACAGTATGAATCCCTCGATTTCTTGTTATATTATTGGTGTTGGGTTGACACACATGCTCGGTGACGGGCGTGTAGGAGTGCACCATAGTAATTGTGACTCGGTTGATTCTATAGTACCGTGTAGTTACCAAACCTTATTGCTATTCATGTAATCCTTACATGTTAGAGTAATTGAGCTGCAATCCATGTTAGAAATCAGGTTTTGAACATATGCTTATTTCGTTGGGACCCGCGGAGATCATTTCTGCTGTTGAATTATTTTCTTAAACTACAATTTTTACTCAGTCACATTTATCATTTGCATATCATATCTCCATATTTGTTGTGAATTATTTTTACATCATGTTATCATTGTTTAGTCTGATTGGCGATGAGATTTGTGAGTCCGAGAGATTGGATAGATTGATGACTGAGTAGGGGCCCGAGGGTTGGATTCTGAGTGACATTGATGGGATCGGGCTGCACGCTGCACCAGGTATTAATAGTTCATGATGGGATGGGGCTGCACGCCACAACAAGTTTTATTAGATCTTAGGAAGGATCTGCCCCTTTGGAGTTTGACATACCAGAAGTAAGCGCTATTACCATACAACGCTGAGTGATTGAGTGTGATGGGTGAGAGTTGAGATGGCCGGATCAAGTAATTTGAGAGCGTGATTACATAAGAGTATCATTGTGATGCATTGCATTTGACATGCATATTTGTTTAAGTGGACATAGAGATGTAACATTTCTTATCTCATGCTATCTTTACTTGGCATATTTTATCGCTATTAAGCTTAATAGTTGAATTTGAAAGCATGTCTACGTTTTCGTACTGTATATATATATTGATTATGAGATTTTCTAAGTATTACCGTCATTTCCCTGTCATACTTGTACTGTTATTATCTAGATTCTGACTGCACCTTTCTGAGCTCGTCATTGCTTTCAGCCCAATGTTATTCCTATTGCTTGTTGAGTACATTAGGTCGGTTGTACTAATACTACACTCCGCACTTTGTGTGCAGATCCAGGTACATCTGGACCCGATGGTTATTAGACTTGGACCATTACCTGCTTGGAGACTTTTGAGGTAGCTGCTTTGGCGTCCTCATACCTCGTTTCTCCTTCTTTTTTCAGTTTATTTAGCACTATTCAATATTTCCAAGGTTAACTGTACCTTTCTGAGCTCGTCACTACTTTCAACCCAAGTTTAGTCCTGCTACTTATTGTGTAATTGGGTCGGTTGTATTCATACTACACTCTGTACTTCGTGTGCAAATCCAGTTACATATGGACCCGATGGTTGCTAGACTTGGAGCATTACCTTCTTGGAGACTTTTCAGGTAGCTGCGTTGGTGTCTGTAGACCTCGATTATCCTTCTTTTTAGTTTATTTAGCACTGTTTAATATGTTCAAACAGTTGTATTAGAAATATCACTATGTTGACATTTAGTAGCTCATATGCTCAGTGACACCCAGATTTTGGGAATTTTGTATTTGAGTCATAGTTATTCTTATATGTTATTTATGAGATTTTTACTGTTAAACTTATTTTTATCATGATTTTAATTAATGATGCATAGTTATTTGTGATTGTCGGCTTGACTAGTACTAAGATAGGCTACGTCACGACATGTTAAGATTTGGGTCGTGACAAATCAATAAAACCTGTTGCGGTGTGCATGTATTATTGATTCATGATTGAATTGGGCTGCACTCCGCAATAGGTTTTATTAGGGCTTAGGCAGGATCTGTCCCTTCGGAGTCTAACATACCAGCAGTGAGCATAGGTACCATAGATTGAGCGTGTTGAGTGAGAGTTAAGACAGCCAGATCGAGTACTTTGAGAGCGTGATTACATATGAGCATCATCGTGATGCATTGCATTTGACATGCATATTTGTTTAAGTGGACATAAAGATGTAACATTCCTCATGCTAGCTTTACTTGGCATATTTTATCGGTAATAAGCTTTATTGTTGAATTTGAAAGCATGTCTATGTTTTCGTACTGTATATATACTGATTATGAGAATTTTTGAGTATTATTGTCATTTCATCATTGTACTTGTACTGTTATTATCTAGATTTGGATTGTACCTTCCTTAACTTGTCAATTCTTTCCGCCCAAGGTTAGTCCTATTATTTGTTGAGTACATTGGGTCGGTTGTACTCATACTACCCTCCGCACTTTGTGTGAAGATCCAGGTACATCTGGACACGATGGTTGCTAGACTTGGAGCATTACCTTCTTGGATACTTTTGAGGTAGCTGCTTTGGCGTCCGCATACCTCGTATCTCCTTCTATTTTCAGTTTATATTGAACTATTCAATATTTCCAAATAGTTGTATTTGAAATTTTGACTGTGTTGACATTTAGTATCTCATGTACTCGTTGACACCCCGGGTTTAGGAATTTTGTATTTGAGTCATTGTTATTATTATCAGTTATTTATGATATTTTTACTGTTAAACATATTTTTATCATGCTTTTAATTAAAAATGCGTAGTTATTTGTGATTGTCGGCTCGACTAGTACTGATAGGCGCCATCACAACATGCTGAGATCTAGGTCGTGACAAATCAATAAAACCTGATGCGCCATGCATATATTATTGATTCATGATGGGATCGGGCTGCACGCCGCAACAAGTTTATTAGCGCTTAGGCAGGATCCGCCTTTTTCGGAGCCTGACATACAAGCAGTGAGCGTAGGTACTGTACACTGCTGAGTGATTGAGTTTGATGATTCAGAGTTGAGATAGTCAGATCGAGTACTCTGAGAGCATGAGCACATAGGAGTATCATTGTGATGCATTGCATTTGACATGCATATTTGTTTAAGTAGACATAGAGATGTAACATTCCTCATGCTAGCTATACTTGGCGTATTTTACCAGTATTGAGATTAACTGTTGAATTTGAAAGCATGTCTACATTTTCGTACTATATATATACTGATTATGAGATTTTTTGAGTATTACTGTCATTTACATATTATACTTTTATTGTTATTATCGAGATTTTAACTATACCTTTCTGAGCTCGTCACTACTTTCAGCCCAAGGTTAGTCCTGCTACTTATTGTGTAATTGGGTCGGTTGTATTCATACTAAACTCTGCACTTCGTGTGCAAATCCAGTTACATATGGACCCGATGGTTGCTCGACTTGGAGCATTACCTTTTTGGAGACTTTTGAGGTAGCTGCTTTGGTGTCCGGAGACTTTTTAGTTTATTTAGCACTGTTTAATATTTTCAAACAGCTGTATTAGAAATATCACTATGTTGACATTTAGTAGCTCATATGCACAGTGACACCCGGATTTTGGGAATTTTGTATTTGAGTCACAATTATTATTATTTGTTATTTATGAGATTTTTACTGTTAAAATTATTTTTATCATGCTTTTAATTAGTAATGCATAGTTATTTGTGATTGTAGGCTTACCTAGTACTAAGATAGGAACTATCACGACATGTTGAGATTTGGTTCGTGACAAATCAGTAAAACCTGTTTGCAGTGTGCATGTATAATTGATTCATGATTGAATTGGGATGCACCCCGCAATAGCTTTTATTAGAGCTTAGGCAGGATCTGCCCCTCCGAAGTCTGACATACCAGCAATGATCGTAGGTACCATAGAGTGCTGAGTGATTGAGTGTGTTGTGTCACGGCCCAAAATCCAACACAGGTCGTGATGGCGCCCAACACCGGAGTCAGGCAAGCCAACAGTTGATTACTAGTGAGATTATCCTTATTGACATACCAACCCCACATATTCCCAAAGATTTAAGCTTAGATCATTTAAATAAAAGCGGAAACATTAACCAATTTAAGTAAATACATCCACAATGATCATGATACAATATATACAGTCCCAAAATAAAGAGTCTACTATGTGCGTGCCAGGAACTAGTGTCACAAGTCAACAGGCGAACTAGTAGAATATACAAAAGATGATACAAACTGTACTGCTGAGAGAAGTAGACAGAAATAAACAAAAGATAACTCCATAGCACTGCTGAGAATGGCCAAGGAAGGCAGCTCACCGTGGAGTTAGGTCCAGAATATATGTCAAGCTCCGGTCGAATAACCAGAAACACCAGCCTCAGAACCTGTATAATTAAGTATAGAAGTGCAACATGAGTACATAAATATATATGTACCAAGTGAGTATCCCTCCTAACCTCGAAGAGGTAGTGACGAGAGGTCGACATGACACTCACTAAGGTCCAACAGTATAATTTAACAGAATGTAATGGAAACAGTAGGCATGTAAAGACAGTGAAGCAACAAATATATATTAAAGGTATAGAAATCTAGGAATAATACTAGGAATAAATAAAACAATTACCACTTCACTTTTTTCCCCAAATATCTGTCAGATAAATATCCATGAAATTTAGTAACAAATAAATCATATGCATGCAGGGTAAGGCCAACCAGCCGGAGTCATAAGATAGTCATGCCGTGTACTGCCGAGGATCGAACAGCCCGTACCAAAAGTGCACCTCTCCACAAAGTACTCACATCTATGCACTGCCAAGGATCGAACGACCCGTACCAAAAGTGCATCGCTCAACCTCTCTATGCACTGCCGAGGATCGAACAACCCGTACCAAAAGTGCATCTCTCAACCTCTCTATGCACTACCGAGGATCAAACGACCCGTACCAAAAGTGCATCTCTCAAGCCACTGTGGCATACGGTAATTATCCTATTTATTCAATAATTTAACATTCTTGAAGAATTCCCAAAATCCAACCAGGGGCCACGTTCAATTTTTGAAAATTCTCGAAGGAATCGCTCACCCGAAGCCTAAGGATCGTTAATATACGATTTCTACTTGAATTTATAGCAATAAATGGGTGATTCACCAATTTTCTGAAGAACCCTAAATTACTACCCAATTCTTGATTTTTCAATGATTTAGTAGAGAGTTTACTAACTAGTAATTCATGTTTGAAACTAGTGTTAGAGTGGAATTTACTTACCTCTTTAGTATTTAGGTCGTGAAACCTCTTTCCCCAAGATCCCAAGTCTCTAATGGTGGTGGAAAATGAAAGAAAAGGGGTGAAATCCCGTGATTTAAAGGAAACAAACTTCCTGGCCTACAGGGGTTCCGCACCTGCGGCTCGAGGACCGCACCTGCGGTATCGCGCCTGTGAGTTGGGGCTCGCACTTGTGGAACTGGATGGGAAGGGCTGGGTTCGCACCTGCGGAGGGATGGCCGCACCAGTTGTTCCGCTCCTGCGAACTTTTATCCGCACCTGCGAGAAAGGGGGACCTCACCTGGGGTCGCACCTGTGATGATTGGGACCGCAGGAGTGGTCCCGCACTTGCGACTGGGAAACTGCACCTGCGGTCACACCAGAACAGGTGCACCAGCAGCTGTTTTAGCTGGTTTTTAGCCCCGTTGGGTGCGCGGGAGGCCCCTGGGCCCACTCGAGCCCTCGTCCAAGTATACCAACAAGTCCCAAATCATAATACGGACTCGATCAAGCCTTCGGAACACCTAAAACAACGCTAAAACTCAAAATCACACCTCAAAACCCCATGAACCAAACTTAGGAACTTTAAGTTTTCTAGAATTTGCTAACAACGCGCTGATTCGACCTATACTACTCGGAATGACACCAAATTTTGCAGGCAAGTCATAAATGACATAACGGAACTATTCCTGATCTCGAAATTCCGTTTGGAACTCGATAACACAAAAACACGTCCAAAACCATAATAGGAACTTAAGGAACTTCTTGTTTCAATATTGGGCGCCGAAACGCTCCCGGGTCATCAGAATCCCATTCCTAACATACGCCCAGGTCCAAAATCATCACACGAAGCTACCGGAACCGACGAAACTCGATTTCGAGGTCGTTTACCCAAAATGTTGACCGAAGTCAAACTTGACCTTAAAGGCCAACCCTAAGGAACCAATTGTTCCTATAGCACTCTAAACACCTCCGAATCCCGAACCACCAGTCCCCGCAAGGTAGAAATCATAAAAATCCGCTACGCGAAATTTTATTTAGGGGAATGGAGTCCGATAATGCAAAACGACCGGTCGGGTCGTTACATTCTCCACCTTTTAAACAAACGTTCGTCCTCGAACAGATCTAGAATCATACCTGAAATGCTGAATATGTGTGGATATCTGCTCCGCATGTCCTCCTCGGACTCCCAGGTCACCTCCTCAACTGGATGGCCCTTCCACTGCACTTTTACGACAGAAACTCTCTTGGACCTCAACTGGCGGTCCTGTCTATCAGTAATAGCAATTGCCTCCTCCTCGTAGCCCAACCTCTTATCCAACTGAATAGTGCTGAAATCAACCACATGAGTGAAGTCGGCGTGGTACCTCCGGAGCATGGATACATGAAAAACTGGGAGGCAAGGACAGCTCATAAGCAACCTCCCCAACTGGCCTCAATACCTCGAATGGACCTATAAACCTCGAGCTCAACTTGCCCTTCTTCCCAAACCTTATAATACCCTTCATAGGCGAGACTTTCAACATGACCCTATCTCCCTCCATAAATGATACCTCACGCGCCCTCTGTTCCGCGTAATTCTTATGTCTGGACTGTGCTGTACGGAGCCTCTCTTGAATCAACTTCACTTTCTCCAAGGCATCCCTCACCAGGTCGGTGCCATATAACTTAGCCTCGTCAGGCTCAAACCACCCGATAGGAGAACGACATCGCCGACCATACAAAGCCTCAAATGGTGCCATCTCAATGCTGGATTGATAACTATTATTGTAAGAAAACTCGGCCAAAGGCAAGAACTGAACCCACTGACCTCCGAAGTCAATCACACATGCCTTGAGCATGTCCTCCAATATCTGAACTATGCGCTCCGACTGACCATCAGTCTGAGGGTGAAATGCTGTGCTGAGGTCTATCTAGGTGCCCATCTCACTATGCAATGCTCTCCATAAGTGCGAGGTGAACTGAGGACCTCGATCTGATACAATGGACAACGGCACACCATGCAGCCGGACTATCTCCCAAATGTAGATCTGGGCCAACCTCTCAAAAGTATGTGTAGTAGCTACTGGAATGAAATGTACCGATTTAGTCAATCTATCCACAATGACCTAAACCGCATCCACCTTCCGCAAAGTCCGAGGCAACCCAACCACGAAGTCCATAGCGATGCGCTCCCATTTCCACTTAGGAATGGGCATCTGCTGAAGTAGGCCTCCTGGCCTCTGGTGCTCATACTTCACTTGCTGGAAATTAAGACACCTAGTCACATACTCCACAATGTCCTTCTTTATCCACCTCCACCAGAAATGCTGCTTCAAGTAACGATACATCTTTGTAGCACCAATATGAATAGAATATCGAGAACTGTATGGCTCCTCTAGAATACTCTCCATCATGCCATCAACATTAGGAACACATAAGCGGCCCTGAAGTCTCAGAACACCATCCTCGCCAATAGTAGCCTCCTTGGCCCTACCCTGAACCACTGTCTCCTGAAGCTCCGCTAAGCACGAATCATAGAACTGCCGATCCTTAATCTCCCCCAATAAAGAAGACTGAGCAACCACATGTGCTAAAACTCGATGAGGCTCTGAAAGGTCTAACCTCACTAGGCGATTGGCCAAGGACTCAATGTCCAAGGCTAGAGGTCTCTCCTCTGCTGCAATATAAGCCAAGCTACCCATACTCTCCGCCTTCCTGCTCAAAGCATCTTCTACCACATTTGCCTTGCCCGGGTGATAAAGAATGGTGATATCATAATCTTTCAACAACTCAAGCCATCTGTGCTACCTCAAATTAAGATCCTTCTGCCTGAACAAGTGCTGCAAGCTATGGTGGTCTGTATAAACCTCACATGACACTCCATAGAAGTAGTGCCTCCAAATCTTAAGAGCGTCAACAATCACCGCCAACTCTAGATCGTGCACAGGGTAATTCTTCTCATGAACCTTCAGCTGGCGTGAATCATTGGCAATAACTCTCCCCTCCTGCATCAATACACACCCCACGCCAACGCGTGAAGCGTCGCAATATAGTGTGTACATCCCAAAACCGGAAGGCAATACTAGAACTGGTGTTGAGGTCAATGCTGTCTTGAGCTTCTGAAAGCTCACCTCATACTCGTCAGACCATCAAAACGGAGCATTCTTCTGAGTCAATCTAGTAAATGGAGCTGCAATAGAAGAGAAACCCTCCACAAATCGGCGATAATATCCTGCTAGGCCCAAAAAGCTCCTGATCTCTGTAGTTGAAGTAGGACGCGACCAATTCTGAAATGCCTTGATCTTCTGAGGATCAACCTTGATACCCTCTCCGGATACCACATGCCCTAAAAATGCCACGTAATTTCTATTCTCGCAAGGTCTGGAGTACAACTCTCAAATGCTGCTTGTGCTCCGCCAGGCTACGTGAGTTAATCAAAATGTCATCAATGAAGACAATGACAAAGGAATCAATATACGACCTGAATACCCTATTCATCAGGTCCATGAATGTTGCTGGGGAATTATTCAAGCCAAAGGACATCATCAGGAACTCATAATGGACATATCTCGTACGAAAAGCAGTCTTTGGAACATCTGAAGCCCGAATCCTCAACTGAAGATACCCCGATCGCAAATCAATCTTAGAAAACACACGAGCACCCTGCAACTGGTCAAACAAATCATCGATGCACGGTAAGGGATACTTGTTATTAATGGTAACCTTGTTCAACTGGCGGTAATCAATACACATCCGCATAGACCCATCCTTCTTCTTCACAAATAAAACTGGAGCACCCCACGGCGATACACTCGGTCTGATGAACCCCTTAGCTAACAACTTCTCAAGCTGCTCCTTCAACTCCTTCAACTCTTTCGAAACCATTCGGTACGGAGGAATGGATATAGGCTAGGTGTCTGGAGCTAAATCAATGCAGAAATCAATATCATGGTCCGGAGGCATTCCCGGAAGATCCGAAGGAAATACATCCGCAAACTTTCAAACCACTGGCACTGAATCAATCGTTGGAGACACGGCGGTGGTGTCCCGCACATAAGAAAAATAGGTTAAACAACCGTTCTCGACCATATGTCGAGCCTTCAAGAATGAAATAACCCGGCTGGCTGCACTAATTGAAGAACCCCTCCACTCCAGCCTAGGCGACTCGGGCATGGCTAAAGTAACTATCTTGGCATGAAAATCAAGCACGACATAATAAGGAGATATCCAATCCATGCCTAGAATAACCTCAAATCAACCATTTCGAGCAATAAAAGGTCAGCTCTGGTCTCGAACCCACAGAAGGTGATCACACAAGACCGATACACCCGGTCTACCACCACAGAATCGTCCACAGGAGTGGACACATGTATAGGAGATCCCAAGGACTCACAAGAAACATCCAGAAAAGGAGCAAATATGGCTAAAACATATGAATAAGTGGATCCTAGATCAAACAATAATGAAGCCTCTCTACCACATACCGAGATAATACCTGTGATCACGGCATCTGAGGCCACTGCATCTGATCTGGCTGGAATAGCATAGAACCTGGCTGGAGCACCTGATGATTGAGCCCCACCGGAGTGAACAGGAGCTGCCTGACCTCCCCTTGACTTGCCTCCACCTCTAGGACGACCCCTCTGACCTTTCCTCCACCTCTAGGTGGCCGGACTGCTGGTGTCGGACCCATCGGCTGATAGCCCTGCTGTACAGCCTTGACCCGATACTTGGGACACTGTCTCCTCATAGGACCTAGCTCTCTACACTCATAACAACTCCCAGGTGGCATAGTCTGCTTCCCCAAAGAATATCCCTGAAGGGCCGGAGGGCGATGAGAGCCCTCAGGCATACCACTGAAATAAGGATCGGAGGATCTCGGATGACTGGATAATCACTGTGTGAACTCTGAATGGCTGGAGGACGGTAGGAATGCTCTGTTATGGCACTGAAATAAGGCCTCGATGGAACAACTCGGGGAGGTGCTAAATGTAAAGGCCTGCTGGGCTGACCACTACTATACTGACCCCTGCCCCTAGCTGGGGCACCTCTAAATCTGGCCCTCTTATCCTGTTGCCCCTGCTCCTCGAACGATAACCCTCGATCCTGCGAGCAATCTCCTATACAAGCTGATAAGGGGTACCCATCTCCACCTCTCGAGCCATGGTAGATCTAATACCTGGATGCAACCCTGCTACAAACCTCCGCACTCTCTCGGCATCGGTGGGTAATATCATAAGTTCATGGCGTGATAACTCTAAAAATCTGGCCTCATAATCTGTCACAGATATCAGCCCCTACTCTAACCACTCAAACTGACCCCGCAACTCTTCTTTCTTAGAGGGTGGAATATATCTGTCCAAGAACATCTGTGTGGACTGCTTCCATGTGACAATAGGAGAATCTGCTGGCCTGCTGAGAATATAAGACTACCACCACCTGCGAGCTCTGCCCTCTAACTAGAATGTGGTTAAATCTACTCCATGGGATGCTAGGATCCCCATGTTGTGCAGTCTATCCCTGCACCTATCAATGAAGTCCTGGGCATCCTCACCTCGCTCACCGCCGAAGACTGGAGGGCGCAATCGAGCCCATCTGTCTAACATCTTCTGCTGATTGCCATCCGCAGTTGGTCTGGGCTCCGGTGCTGCTACTACAGGCTAGGTACCACCCATGGGCAGTGTACCGAGGGTGTGATGTAATGCTGCTGTTAGTCTTGCGGCCTGGGCAGTAGGGGTCTTGGCTCCCCCTCCCGCTTGATAAGTGGTAGGATCTGCTGTAAATAAACCAGCCTGGGACATAGTGTCCATAAATCTCATCATACGACCCATGACTGCCTGGAAGCCTGGCACCGTCATAAAGTCTACTGGTGCAGGATATGCTGGAGGCACCTCATCCTGCTCCTCTATAATAGGGTCCTCTGGTGGCGGGATCGGAATAGCTCTGGGACGCCCTCGCTCCCTACCAAGGGCCGGTGCCCTCCCCCGGCCTCTACCAGAGGGGGTAGCGGCCCTTCCCGGGTCTGGAACATCAGATGCGCGCGTCCTCAACATCTGTGAGAGAATAGAAGAATGAATTTAATAAATCATCGACTGCACGATAGAATAAGAACAAATAGAGGTTTCCTAACATCCTATAGCCCCCTGAAGATAAGTACAAACGTCTTCGTACCGATCCTCAAGACTCTACTTGGTTTGCCTGTGACTCGTGAGAGTTACGTGAACCTAGTGCTCTGATACCATATTGTCACGACCCAAAATCCAACACAGGTCGTGATGGCGCCCAACTCCGGAATCAGGCAAGCCAACATTTGATTACTAGTGAGATTATCCTAATTAACATACCAACCCCACATATTCCCAAAGTTTTAACCTTAGATCATTTAAATAAAAGCGGAAACATTAACCAACTTAAGTAAATACATCCACAATGATCATGATCCAATATATACAGTCCCAAAATAAAGAGTCTACTATGTGCGTGCTAGGAACTAGTGTCACAAGTCAACATGCGAACTAGTAGAATATACAAAAGATAATACAAACTGTACTGCTGTCTGAGAGAAGTAGACAGAAATAAACAAAAGATAACTCCATATCACTATTGAGAATCGCCAAGGGAGGCAACTCACCGTGGAGTCAGGTCCAGAATATATGTCAAGCTCCGGTCGGAAAACCAGAAACACCAGCCTCAGAACCTGTATAATTAATTACAGAAGTGCAACATGAGTACATAAATATATGTACCAAGTGAGTATCCCGCCTAATCTCGAAGAGTTAGTGACGAGAGGTCGACATGACACTTACTAAGGTCCAACAATATAATTTAAAAGAATGTAATGGAAACAGTAGGCATGTAAAGATAGTGAAGCAACAAGTATATATGTAAGATACTGAAATCCCGGAAGAATACTGGGAATAAATAAAAGAATTACCACTTCACCTTTTTTCCCCAAAATATCTGTCAGATAAATATCCATGAAATTTAGTAACAAATAAATCATACGCATGCAGGGTAAGGACAACCGTCCGGAGTCATAAGATAGTCATGTCCGTACACTGCCGAGGATCGAACGACCCGTACCAAAAGTGCACCTCTCCACAAAGTACTCACATCTATGCACTGCCGAGGATCAAACGGCCCGTACCAATAATGCATCTCTCAAACTCTCTATGCACTGCCAAGGATCGAACGACCCGTACCAAAAGTGCATCTCTCAATCCGCCGTGGCGTACGGCGCGTTCCTATAAGAGTGGGGGAAATCATACTCCGCTCACAGAATGTAAATTGCGAAGCGGTCACATGTACATACATTATTCCTTTTTAAAAGAGAATACTTTTCCATGAATAATTTCTTACAAGTTTTTCTCAAATTTCATAACTTCGGGGACATAAGCAACATGTAACGTTAATTCATTGCGCATATAGTTGATATCAAGTAAAATACAAGGCATGATGTGGTCCTAACTACCCGGACATAATAGTAATAGTCGCTACGTACGGACTCTCATCACTTTGTACATACGTAGCCCCCACAAATTATCACATATAGCATTTAAATCACCTAGGGGTACAATTCCCCCTTACAAGGTTAGAAAGGAGACTCACTCATGTCGAATCTACCCCTCTGTCCAAGGATGCGCCCAAAATCCAGACTCTACACCCGAGGACTCGCAACTAGCCAAATATTGTACAATAATATCAATGCATGCTCAAAGTAGGGTAATTATCCTATTTATTCAATAATTTAACATTCTTGAAGAATTCCCAAAATCCAACCCCGGGCCATGTTCAATTTCCGAAAATTCTCGAAGGAATCGCTCACCCGAAGCCTAAGGATCGTTAATATACAATTTCTACTTGAATTTATAGCAATAAATGGGTGATTCACCAATTTTCTCAAGAACCCTAAATCACTACCCAATTCTTGATTTTTCAGTGATTTCGTAGAGAGTTTTACTAGTAATTCATGTTTGAAACTAGTGTTAGAGTGGAATTTACTTACCTCTTTAGTAGTTAGGTCGTGGAACCTCTTTCCCCAAGCTCCCAAGTCTCTAATGGTGGTGGAAAATGAAAGAAAAGGGGTAAAATCCCGTGATTTAAAGGAAACACACTGCCTGGCCTATAGGGGTTCCGCACCTGCGGCTCAAGGACCGCACCTGCGGTCTCGCGCCTGCGAGGTGGGGCTCGCACCTGTGGAACTGGACGGGAAGGGCTGGGTTCGCAACTGTGGAGGGATGGCCGCACCAGTGGTTCCACTTCTGCGGACTTTTGTCTGCACCTGCGAGAAAGGGGGACCTCACCTGGGGTCACAGGTGCAACGATTAGGACCGCAGGAGTGGTCCCGCACTTGCGACTGGGTAACCGCACCTGCGGTAGCACTAAAACAGGTGCACCAGCAGCTATTTTAGCTGGTTTTGAGCCTCGTTGGGTGCCCGGGAGGCCCCTGGGCCCACCCGAGCCCTCGTCCAAATATACCAACAAGTCCAATATCATAATACAGACTCGCTCGAGCCTTCAGAACACCTAAAACAATGCTAAAACTCAAAATCACACCTCAAAACCCCATGAACCAAACTTAGGAACTTTATGTTTTCTAGACTTCGCTAACAACGCGTCGAACCGACCTATACTACTCAGAATGACACTAAATTTTGCAGGAAAGTCATAAATGACATAACAGAACAATTCACTATCTCATAATCCATTCGGACCTCGATAACAAAAATATGTTCAAAACCACAATAGGAACTTAAGGAACTTCTTATTTCAATATTGGGCGCTGAAACGCTCCCGGGTCATCAGAAACCCATCCCGAACATACGCTCAGGTCCAAAATCATCATACGAAGCTACCGGAACCGAAGAAATTCGATTCCGAGGTCGTTTACCCAAAATATTGACCGAAGTCAAACTTGGCCTTAAAGGCCAACCCTAAGGAACCAATTGTTCATATAGCACTCTAAACACCTCCGAATCCTGGACCACCAGTCCCCGCAAGTCATTAAATCATGAAAAGTCGCTACGGGAAGTTTCATTTAGGGGAAAGGGGTTCGATAATGGATAACGACCGGTTGGGTCGTTACATGTTGAGTGAGAGTTGAGACAGTCAGATCGAGTACTTTGAGAGCGTGATTACATAAGAGTATCACTGTGATGCATTGCATTTGACATGCATATTTGTTTAAGTGGACATAGAGATGTAACATTCCCCATGCTAACTTTACTTGACATATTTTATTGGGTATTTAGCTTATTGTTGAATTTGAAAGCGTGTCTACTGTTTCGTACTGTATAGATACTGATTATGAGATTTTCTGAGTATTACCATCATTTCCCTGTCATAATTGTACTGTTATTATCTGGATTTTGACTGCACCTTTTTGAGCTTGTCATTGCTTTCAGCCCAAGGTTAGTCCCGTTATTTATTGATACATTGGGTCAGTTGTACTCATACCACACTTCGTACTCATTTGCAGATTCAGGTACATATGGACCCGATGGTTGCTAGACTTGGAGCATTGCCTGCTTGGAGTCTTTAAGGTAGCTGCTTTGGAATCCGTTGACCTCGACTCTCCTTCTTTTTTTAGTTTATTTAGCACTTTTCAATATTTCCAGACAGTTGTATTCGAAGTTTTGATTGTGTTGACATTTAGTAGCTCATGTACTCAGTAATACATGGATTTTGGAAATTTTGTATTTGAGTCACAATTCTTATTGGTTATTTATGATATTTTTACTATTAAACTTATTTTTATGTTTTTAATTAAAAATGCGTAGTTATTTCTGATTGCGGCTTGCCTAGTACTCAAATAGGCTCACGCATTGGGTTGGGTTGTGTATTGATGCAGCAGGGGTGACTGATTTCTTATGCTTCTCATCGGTTGAAGCTCCACGAGAAGAATTACCATGTGCATGATTTGGAGTTGGCCGCGATAGTTCATGTTTTTAACATTTGAAGGCATTATCTTTTTGGGGTTTCGTGCGAGGTCTACACTCATCACTGCAGTTTGCAACATATGTTTAAGAAGAATGAACTTATTTTCAGGCAGTGCAGGTGGCACATGACTATGATACCATACATTTATCATCATCCGGGCAATGCCAAAGTGGTTGTGTATGCCTTAAGCGGAAAGGACAAGGGTGATGTAACGACCCAGCCATTCGTTCCGTGAGATTAGCCCCGTTTACCCCATTTCTGCTTCATTCTCTAAGCCTATTTATGTTGTGTTGGGTCGGTTTGTTCGGGCTCGGAGTGATCGTGGTGAGAATTGAGTCACTTAGTCTCTTAAATTAACTTAATAGTTGAAAAAGTCAATCGGGAATTGATTTATTGGTAAACGACCTCGGAATGCAGATTTTATGGCTCGGATAGATTCTTTAGGTGATTTGGGACTTAGGAGTGTGTTTGTAATGATGTTTCGATGTCCGGTGTAGAGTTAGGCTTGAATTGGCGAAAGTTAGTTTTTGGCGATTTTCGGTCGGCAGTGAAAAATAGGCTATCTGGGTCGGAATGGAATTCCGAAAGTTGGAGCAGGTTCGTAATTTCATTTTGGATATGTGTGCAAAATTTCAGGTCAATCGGAGGTGTTTTGGTTAGTTTCAGCATCATTGGCGAAATTTAGAAGTTTCAAGGTTCATAGGCTTGAATTTGATGTAATTTTGGCGTTTTTGTGTTGTTTTTGGTGTTTTGAAGGCTCGACTAAGTTTGCATGATTATATGGGGTGTGTTGGTAGGATTTTTTGAGTTTTCGGGGCCCTCGGGTGTATTTCGGATGCTCAAACGGACACTTTTTGGCCTTAAGAAGTCTGATGTTTTCTGGTGTTTTAGCAGGAGTGATTTCTTCACTGCGATCGTGTGGATTCATTCGCGATCGCGTAGAGTAAAAGAGTGGGGCAGGAATTTTGTTCTATGTGATCGCGTGGTTAGGATTGCGATCGCATAGGTTGGTAAGGTAAAGCAGTGCGATCGCGTGGGTGTTGGTGCGATCGCGTAGAGGTTCTGAGGCGCGTGTGTGGGGTGGAGAATTGTTCTATGCGATCGCGTTTAGTGGTATGAAATAGCATTGAGTTTGCTGGTCTGTGCATCGCGTTCACGTGGCTAGAGTCGCGATCGCACTGAAGGGATTTTAAGTGCTGGGCAGAATGTTTTAAAGCCTATTGTTGCGAAATTTTTCATCATTTTCCTCCATCGTCAAGCGGGTTGAGAGATAATTGAGAGGGTTTGAAGAAGAAATCAAAGGGGATTTCTTGGAGGTAAGGTTTCCAAATTCATAACTCATTTATATTTCGTTTTCAAAGTAATTAAACCGGAAAATTGTTGGAATTAAACCCAAATTTGGGGAAGAAAAGTGCGTGAAATTTGGAATTTTCTTTTGAGGATTTGAGTGGGCAATTGTGGTCCGATTTTAGTGTTCTTGGTATGTATAGAATCATGGGAGGACGAGGATTCTAGTGAATTAAATTTTATCGAATTTTGAGACGTGGGCCCGGGGCTCGGGTTTGGCTGAATTTCGAGATTTTTGTATAAATTGATAGTTTTCGATTGGGTTGTGTTCCTTTAGCGTATATTGATGATGTTAATCTGGTTTTGGTTAGATCCGGAGCAATCGGGAGCCACTTTTAGGGTCGAGCATCGCGGACTAGTATTGTGTCCCGGTAGAGGTAAGTAATGGTTATAAATCTTGTCCCGAGGGTATGAAACCCCGGACTTCATATTTCTCACTATTTTTTTAGAATGGCGCACATGTCGGATGACGAGTATGTGGCATGCACTGCTTTTTGTATTGGACTTGGTCCTCTCCGCGACAAATATTGAGTTGCGTATTTTACTCTAAATCATATGTTAAATTGTGTTCTAAAGACTATTGCTATATTTGGGCTATAAGCCATGTTTGGGCCTCGTGCCGACTTGTTTAGACCCCTTGGGGGCTTTTTACTGCTATTTCCTCACTGTTTATTTATGATTTACACTCATTCATATTGTGCTTAACTATTTTCAAAACTCAGCTTGATTTATACTATTTTGAGATTTAAAAATGATGTTTTGGGTCGAGTACCTCGTTTTACTGATATGCCTGAGGGGCTTTTGAGATATTCTGACTGAGCGAGGCCGAGGGCCTGATTGTTAGGATATGATACGCCACGAGGTGGCTTGATATTAGCGCTTGGGCTGAAGGATCCCCTCCGGAGTCTGTACACACCCTCAGTGAGCGCAGGTACCTACTGAGTGCTGAGTGTCGAGTGCCGAGTGATTAGTGACAGTGAGGTTGCCCGAGGGGCTGATACTGAGTGGCTGTGAGGTGCTGAGTGATGTTCTGCCCAAGGGGCGATTTATGATTCATGTTTTTGACCGAGGGGCTACTTATGATTTATTTTATTTTTACACTAAATCTTTCGGTTATTTTTATTTCTAAATTTGTTGAAAAACACCTTTTTCAAAGGATTTTTCTGAAGTTGGTTTTAAGGCATGATGATTTCATATATCTATGTATATACTGTTGGAAATAAAGGCTGTGCATATTGTGAATTGATGATATTGATTTTATGTGTTTCCTGCCGCTTAGACTTGATTTCTCTTCATTACTACTGAGTTGGCGTACTCACATTACTCCCTGCACCCCTGTGTGCAGATTTAGGTGCAGATACCGAGCGTTAGTCATCTATTCTATGCGGAGCCGGATTTGGGGATATAGAGGTGGCTGTTCAGCGTCCGCAACATCTCTGTTTTCCCTTCTTTTGTTGTATCTAGCAATTCGTTAGGAGGTTTTGTATTATAATAGTATACCTTTTGGTATATTTTCTTAGATGCTCATGACATGTTGACTCCAAAATTTTGGGATGGTTTAGACTATTTAGCTGTTTATTTTTCCTAATGGATTTAGTAAATTCTATATACTTTATGAAATGCTTGAAAATGAGTTGGGGTTTTTGGAAAGAAACTGTAAAAATGAGAATTGGCTAGCCTAGTTCCACGATAGGCGCCATCACGGCCGGTTTAGGATTTGGGGTCGTGACAAGTTGGTATCAGAGCCTAGGTTACATAGGACTCAACTTTCATGAGCAGGTTTAGTAGAGTCTTGCGGATCGGTACGGAGACGTCTGTACTTATCTTCGAGAGGCTACAGAACCCTTAGGAACAATCTCATTTTTCTTGAATTAAGTCGTGCCATTTTGTTGATTCTAGAAATCTAAACTTCTAATGTTTCCTTCTCTCACAGATGGTGAAGACTCGCGCTACCGATCAGGATGATCAGCCACCAGCTAGACTAGCGAGAGGTCGAGGCCGTGGTTAAGGCCATGGTAGAGGTAGGGGGCCAGCCCGTGCGGCAGCCAGGGCAGTGCCAGTTGATCCCCCTATTGTTCGGGGTCATATTCCCACCACAGATACTCCAGTAGGACAGGCTCAGTCACCGGCAGTGCCTATTGTTATTCCAGGTCTTCAGGAGACCTTGGACCAGATCTTGACGGTGTGTACCACCCTTGCTCAGGCAGTTGCCGCTACTTCTCAGGCCGGGGGAGGAAGTCAGACTCCAGTTGCTCGGATGCCTGAGCAGGGTACTCCGGGCCATCAGATACCGGGGGCGGATCCAGCCCAGGCAGTTGCTCCAGTTCGGGACTTTGTGGTTCCGGCTATGCTAGAGGACGGGCAGCATAGACTGGAGAGATTTAGTAGACTACAACCTCCGACATTTAGTGTTGCTGAGGGCGAGGATGCCCAGGGTTTTCTAGATAAGTGTCATAGGATGTTGCATACTATTGGGATTATGGAGACCAGTGGGGTCTCATTTGCTGCATTTCAGTTTTCTGGCGCTGCTTTCACTTGGTGGGAGTCTTTTGAGAGGCGTAGGCCTGTTGGTTCAGTACCCCTCACCTGGCAGCAGTTCTCCACTATATTTTTGGAGAAGTATGTACCCCATTCACACAGGGAGGAGCAGTGCATGCTTTTTGAGCTGCTGCGTCAGGGGGAGCTATCAGTGACGCAATATGAGATGCGATTTTTGGAGTTGGCTCGCCATGCTACCGAGATAGTCCCTACTGATAGGGAGAGGGTTAGGAGGTTCGTGGATGGCCTCACTTATCATCTCTGCCTATTTATGACTCGGGAGAGAGTCACAGATGCTACATTCGAGCATGTTGATGGCATTGCTCGAGATATTGAGTCGGTTCACCGCAAGGAGCGGGAGGAGAGTGAGGCCAAGAGGCCTCGTGGATCGGGCATTTCTAGTGGCACTCCCTACGGGGGCAGTTTCAGTATGGTAGAGGCCGTTCATCCAGGCCTCCTCAGTCAGTCTGCCTAGCTTATAGTGGTGCATCTTCCGGGCATGGTCCTCGTGGTTCTCAGCTAGGCCATACTTCATTCGGTGCCCTCCCAGCTCATAGTGCAACTCGAGCACCACCAGTTCAGAGTTCTTCTATGCGTGAGTCTTCTAGTGGCAATCCTGGTGCTAGGAGTTTCTACCAGAACCCGCCTCCAGCTCCAGGGATTTTTTTTTAGTGTGGAGAGTTTTGGAACATGTGGAGTCAGTGTCCCCGTCGTCCTGGTTGTTCTTCTCAGCAGAGGAGCCAACCCTCGACTTCAGCTCCAATTACTTCACCACCCGCCCAGACAGCCAGGGGTGGTAGTCAATCAGCTAGAGGCCACCCTTGAGGGGGAGGTTGAGAAGGTGGAGGTCAGGCCCATATGTATGCATTTCCAGCCAGGCCAGATGCTATGACCTCCGAAGCAGTGATAGCAGGTATTGTCTCAGTCTATTGCGTGTCGCACCCCCTTTTTCTTCCTCGCGGAATATCGGGTTTATGACATTGGTTGGGAAAACTCTTTCCTTTTGGGAAAGGAATTTGCATATTTTTAAGATTCGCCACCTAACGATTTTAACAGTGCGTTAGGGCACCAAAGGGATTTAATTATAACTACGTTGCTAACTAGAGATTTGGGTAAGGGCTTGAAATTATCCTAAAGGGAAGATGTTAGGCACCCCTCAGGATCCACAAGTGTGGTTCCCGGCCAAATGGCTTCGTGAATTTGTACAACTTGCAAATAACAAGTAAAGGCTCAAATAAAAGGGGATTTAAGTCATAAGCATATAGATGTTTAGATAATAGTAAAGAAGATTACGAGCTAGCGTATAAAGGTGTCATAGGTTTATAATAACATTGATCACATCAATGCAATACCCGGTAATCACTCCTCGAAGAGGGGCTACACGTGGTATTAGCGCACCGGTCATCATATCCATATTCTACCCTTCCCACCCCGTGAAGGTAATTAAAGCGTGTGTTGGTCACAGACTCTATTGCGTGCTATTACCCGTCCCATCCTATCTGTCCTGGAGGAAGCTAGGACTACTATCCTAAAAGGAAGTATTAGGTTGACCCCTAGGTTTAAAGGACAATATTCTAAGCGAGAAACAACCAAAATTAGGACTTCAGATAAGGGGAAAACAAATAAGAGCAGATACGAGGCCCAAGTATTCCTCCACAGATTATGGACATGATTAGCACGACTCAACCACAAGTAAGGCCTTATTAACTTCATAACATAAGGCATGATATCTAGGTGAGAATGCAATAGTGAGGCAGCTGTATTACTGATTTCAGAGGATGAATTTTATCAGTTTCTTACTGATTATAACCATTAATAGTCAAGCAGCATGTATAAAGGAGTATGTTTCCAGTTTTAATAGATTTAACACCTAAGGCTTGCCTAAGTGTATGACAATACTCAGTAATTACCCAGATTATTAAAGATACTGTTACAAGTTAGTGTTCCTAAACATGCTGTACTTAGGTGTTGCAAAAATACAGAACTATTACCACTTGTTTGAAAACTTAGTGAAACTATTTTTAGGGACTTTTTAAACTAGGTGTTGAATGAGGTCCTAAGACATGATATCTAATATGTACACATAGGGATGCAGAATGGGTGATATGCAGAATTCCTAGGCAGGATTACTAAATGCATAAATTCATAGTATTTAAACACGCTATGCAACAAGAATGAGGATGACTCGTTTATTAGCACATTATTATCCTAAGCATGATTCCTAGGTGTACCACAACATTACAACGATATTAGAACTAGTTTACATGAATAACACGTTTATATTAACATTTAATCCTAGAGCATGATTTCTATATGATAAACGATAATACTATAATAGGATGCTGAAACAGTAAACATGGACCTAAGGAACATGATATCTAATGCATGATATGCTTGCATACAATCAACCCTAAGCATGAATTTCTAGTGCACACGTAAGAAATGTAAACCTAGAAGCATGTTATCTACCCTTTAACATAGATAATCTATATAACTACCCTGCCCTTTTCACTATCCATTCCCAAATATTTGTTTGCAAATTATTGCAGTCCGGGAATTATGAATTACTTAACCAAAGAAGTTACTTCTATAGGGAGACTTCAATTAGGCCCAGATCTTCCAAACCTCAATGCCTTTGGTGTTTCATAACCTTTCATAGTCTAGGTGTGTCAAAGTTCCCTAAGGACCTCAGGGGCTCCCGGGCAATGCTCACACCCAGACATAGCCAAAATAGAGTAAGTGCAGTGTGGAATGGCCAACCTCTGTGTGTCAAAATTCAGAGGGAGCTCAAGGGTCCCAAGGCAATGCTCACACAGAAGGGGCAGAACCTAGACTTCTAAGAGTATATGTGAGAGTGTTTTTATTTTTTTAAAAGGATTTAAGTAAGAAAACAGCTTGAGAAAAGGTAAGTAAGAAAATAGTTTTGAAGAGGAAAATTTAATTGGAATAGAAGTTCAATCTCACACAAAAGACCAGGGATAGTCCAACAATCACAAACAAGGGTAATGGGATTTGAGGGACAAATTCACAGCATTTGAGGGTAGACATGTAGCAGGCAGACACACATATATGCATACAAGCAGAAGCTCCTAAGGGTCCAGAGGATTAGGGGTACAATAAAGTACTAGGTTAGATTAACTCCTTAAAACAACTAAGACCATGATTAAACTAATGTACCAGTCATAGGCATGTAAGAAGTAGGTGCAAAGTATACAGAAACATGTTGGTCACAAACAAATAAAGCCTAACTTAACATGTAGAAGGGAGTTCCGGATCCTAGATACACGCTGAATAATAAGTAAAAGCAAATTATAAGCATACTGAATTACAACAGCAGTAGAAACATGTTGGTTTGAGGACTGAAATATAAATTAGAACATAGCAGTGAAGTGAAGAAAGCAGTAACATAAACTGGAAGTAGGAGATGCACAATAGTTTGCCTTGGCTTGCTACCGGCTAACTTAGAATAGTAGTAGTTAGCACATAAGAGATAGTAGTGAGTTTTTTTAGTTGTGAGAGAGAGATTTTGAACAGACCAGTTCGTGTTTGTGTTAATGAAAGAGTAATGTATATGTAATTTGAAAACAAATGGTAAATAAGGTAGGAATGAAAGTTAACCCTTAATTAAGGGACTGAGTATCAATCAATGTAAAATCAGTATAGATATCCCTTAATTGAAGGAAGCAAGTTCAAACGGTATTATGCATATAACAAATAAGGAAAGGTACCATATGTGACTGCATATAGCATATAAGGAAATAACTTAGCATAGTACAAGTATGGGACATGCAATTGAGGCTCGGTTCAGAATATTTCAATCAAGGAAAATGTATAAGAATTAATTGACAACATGTTTATTCATAAAAACAAGGCAAGAGACGATTCAGATGCTAAAAATTAGTGAGGAAATTTTCAAATCACAGGAAATCAGTGTTACTCAAAAGGAAATACCACCATTTTAAGGAAATATTCGAAAATCAGGCAATCAATATTACTCAAAGGAAAATACTCGAAAATCAGTAAAGAGTATGGTGTAAAATCACTAAAGCACTAATCATACTTGTTCAGAGATTCAAAAATGGTAAAACTATACTGGAGTAACACATATTGAGCAAAAATCAGAAATCCTAATCACGAAATTAGGGATACATATCAGAAAAATAGCAGATAATTAAAGGAATCTATAGATAATCATAGTCTAGGCAGAGGCGACAGAGAATCAAAAACTCTAATCAGTAATTATAGAGAAAGAAATCACAAAACACATAGAGTATACACGCAAGCAAAGTAGTCATGCTAGAACATCATAAAATGAACTCAGATTCACATATCGAACCTAGAAATCTGGTGCCTTTTTTATCAAGATGAATCAAAAAAGAAGAGAACGACTCGAATAATGCTTAAACACAATAAATCACAAAAATAATACTAAGAAACTAGAGGAAGAACTATTTTAAAAATAATCTTGAAACCCTAGTTTTGAGAAATGAAGAGTCGTTTTATAAAATAAGAAGATCTTTGAGGGAAACATCATAATAACTCGTGAGAAGCACATATCTAGGGTAGATCTGAAGGAATCGGAAGTTTGAAACCTTAGGGTTTCACAGAAAACCTCAGAGAAGATGAGAAAGACCTCGAACAGCACTGGCTCGAGCCTCTGGGTCATAAACCCTACTCGGAATCAAGCTTTGGAGGCTTGAAGTATACAGGAACACCATGGGTGTAAGTAGACAGGTTCTCGCCCTTTGAGGGCCTTAGGTATGACAACACCGGCATAAGAGAGCCATGAGAATCAGGGGTGATGGAGGTTTCAAAGTCTCCGGCGAAGATGAACAGAGCCATCGAAGCTGAAGAGACAGAAGTCTCTAGAAGAGACTAGAGGGAGAGGTGAGAGTAGAGAGTAGAGAGATGTGAGTCGGTGAGAATGAGAGGTGTTGGGAGGGGGGGTTTAGTTTGAATTAATTAAAGAAATAGGAATCTGGGCCGTTGATCTAATTTGACCAACGACTCAGATTGGTTTGGGGTTGGGTTGGGTATGAAATTGGGTCTGGGCTGGGTATTTAATTGGGCTGAAGGGTTGGGTATTGGGTTGGTTTAATCTGATGGGTTGGGTTTAAAAATAGGCTAGATTTTAAATAAAATGGGGCTATTAGTTAATACCCCTAAAATCAAATAAATAATTACTAAAATAGCCAATATTTATGTAAAAGTGAAATTAATTCCACATAGATGAAAATTAAGGTAATTAGCTAATATTAAAACACAAAAATGACTAATTATCGAATTAAAATATCATGAATGCGCAATTAGGCCATAGTTGTAAAACATAATAAAATTAAATATGATTAAACATGACATATTTAGCTGGGAAGCATTTTGAAATTATTTATAATATAATTTATGAATAATTACTGAATACAAAAATACTAAATAAATAGAAAACTGAGTTGATATAAAATACGAAAAAATTGTGGAAAAATACCACCCACATAAAAAATGATTTTAAAAGTAATATATAAGTTTGAAAAATAATTTTGAGGAAAAATTGGGTATCAACAGCTGCCCCTCTTTACCCGAGAAGGATGAAAGAGTTGTCGGGTAAAGATATGATGGCCAATTGTGACCAAGCAAAATGGTTTTGAAGGCATTTGGGCCGCACCCTGGTTTCTGACCTGCCTACATATCCCTGGTTTTACAGGAATTAGGCCATATGTAGTTCAGGAGCCACTGGCGAAGTATACCAATGAAGTTTTACAAGGACGGACACAAAGTGCAGGGTTGGGTGATCAAGCGACTTATGGGATAGTTAGGAGAACTGGAGCGGTACCGCTCCTGCCTGGATGGATGTTGCTAGCCGGATTACCTGCAAATGAATAACAAGCATATATCATACGTAATTTAAACATGATGCAAATTCCCGTTGGACTATGAATGTTGTCTTTGGACGGTTAAGGATGATTTCCTTAGACCATGATATCCTGGGCCATGAATTGCTTGATGCAGGATTTGTAGGCCATGAAATGATGTTCTCGGGTCATGAAGATGGTGCCTCCGAACCATGATGCCTTTGAATAATGATATTCAAGCTGATAAAAAGGGATCCTCAGGCCATGACATGGTGTTCTCGGGCTATGAAGATGGTGCCTCCGAACAATGACGCCTTTGGATAAGTTGGCAATATTTCAGCCCATGAAGATGCAATAGCATGATGCTGACAAGACAGAGTTTAGTCTTGTGAATTATAATG
Source organism: Nicotiana knightiana (assembly GCA_005239525.1). Taxonomy (NCBI): domain Eukaryota; kingdom Viridiplantae; phylum Streptophyta; class Magnoliopsida; order Solanales; family Solanaceae; genus Nicotiana; species Nicotiana knightiana. The sequence goes on from ML410177.1 coordinate 75,790, forward strand.
GGTAGAGCTTAGCCCAATAGGAAGGTGAATGATAGAGATAGGGGTTGCTTTTGAAAAGTAAATGGGAGACAACGTTTAGTATCGGAAGGCAGAAAGGTAGCCTTATACAATGCAGATGCACATGGAGGTAGCGTTTAACCTCGGACGGCAAAAAGCTAGCCTTTATGCAATGCAGATGCAAATGGAGGTAGCGTTTAACCTCGAAGGGCAGAAAGGTAACCTTATGCAATGCAGATGCAGTTGGAGGTAGCGTTTAACCTCGGAAGGCAGAATGGTAGCCTTATGCAGGAATAGATGCAGATCAGATGCAGATAGAGGTAGCGTTTTACCTCAGAAGGCAGAATGGTAGCCTTATCCAGGAATAGATGCAGATGGAGGTAGCGCTTCACCTCTGAAGGCAGAATGGTAGCCTTATGCAGGAATAGATGCAGATAGAGACATCGTTTAGTCATGAAAGGCAGAATAGTAGCCTTATGCAATGCAGATGCAGATGGAGGTAGCGTTTAACCTCGGAAGGCAGAATGGTAGCCTTATGCAGGAATAGATGCAGATAGAGACATCGTTTAGTCATGAAAGGCAGAATAGTAGCCTTATGCAATGCAGATGCAGATGGAGGTAGCGTTTAACCTCGGAAGGAAGAAAGGTATCCTTATGCAATATGCGAATGTAGATGGAGACAACGTTTAGTATCGGAAAGAAGAACGGTAGCCTTATGCAGTAATAGATGCAGATGGAGACAACGTTTAGTCTCAGAAGTCAGAATAGTAGCCTTATGCAATGCAGATGCAGATGGAGGTAGCGTTTAACCTCGGAAGGCAGAAAGGTAGCCTTATGCAATATGCGAATGTAGATGGAGACAACGTTTAGTATCGGAAAGAAGAACGGTAGCCTTATGCAGTAATAGATGCAGATGGAGACAACGTTTAGTCTCAGAAGTCAGAATAGTAGCCTTATGCAATGCAGATGCAGATGGAGGTAGCGTTTAACCTCGGAAGGCAGAAAGGTAGCCTTATGCAATATGTGAATGCAGATGGAGACATCGTTTAGTCTCGGAAGGCAGAACGGTAGCCTTATGCAATATTTAGGAAGGACAACAGAAATTCTTAGCTGGTGTTAAATTGCGGTAGAGCATTGTGATAGTGAAGCATTCTTTGTGCTGCTACTAAATGTTGGCATGACGAGTTTGAGGAATGATGTCTGTCCTTCGAGCGGATAATATATTTCGGGGCTTTTGTAATTATGTGCCTGCATCCAAAGAAAAATTGTGAGTTTAGTAAAGGGGAAATGTTAGTTCGCGTTCCTGATGGCCCTACTTGGCTCGTTAGCTTGATCATGATGATACTGCCTGTGTCATTGGGGTAGAGTTCGCTAAACAAGCTGCTTCAAAAAAATAAATATGCATGATTTTTAATAGTATAATATATAATTTAAAATAGTTTCAGATGAACCGATGACATGACACTTCTTGAGGCATTGCGGCCTCTCCTGCTGCGGAATTTTGAGGGTCCTCCTCAAATTTATGCCCCAGTTTGCTAGGTGGACGCCTCTAATTGCTGCTTGCGCGGCGATTGGCTGAACTTGCTTCAGAATTTTGAGGGTCCTCCTCAAAATTCTGCCCCAGTTGGCTGGGTGAATGCTTGTGGACTGTTACATGCTTCAGAATTTTTAGAGCCCTCCTCAAAATTCTGCCCCTGTTTCCAATTGCGGGGAAAAATAGATTTTTATTGAATTTTGACCGAACCCATAGGGCTGCCTACATATTCCCTCTTAAACGGGAATCAGGTCAGGTGTAGTTCAAATTATATAACTGAGAAAGCATAAAGATTAACATAGTAGCGCTTGACTGCATCAGAATTGATCGGTTTCGGCCAAACTTCTCCGTCCATTCCTGCAAGTATGGGTGCTCCTTCTGCCAGCACTCTATAAAACATGTACGGACCTTGCCAGTTGGGAGAGAACTTCCCTTTGGATTTGTCTTGATGTGGAAAGATCTTCTTCAGCACCAGTTTCCCTAGTGTGAACTGTCTCGGCTTGACTTTCTTGTTGAAGGCTCTGGACATTCTGTTCTGACAGAGTTGACCATGAAAGACTGCATTCATTCTCTTTCCGTCTATGAGGGCTAGTTGCTCATAACGGCTTCTTTACATATTCTGCGTCGCTGAGCTCAACTTCTTGTATAATTCTTAGGGATGGAATCTCAACTTCGGCAGGAATAACAGCCTCAGTACCATAAACTAGCATATAAGGAGTTTCCCCTGTTGAGGTGCGAACTATGGTGCGATATCCCAATAAGGCAAACGATAACTTCTCGTGCCACTGCTTGTGCCTTTCTATCATCTTTCTTAGTATCTTCTTGATGTTTCCTGAATCTCCCAGGTTGATACTTTCAGTCTCGTCCAGGTTGGACTTAGGTCTGTTCTCAAAATTCTCAACTTCTTTGACGATCTCGTCAGGTATGTCATCGTCTTCTGAATCTACGTCCGTTTGTTGCGTTGTCTCGTTGCATGTCATTATGATCGGTTCATCAAGATAGGTAATAGTGATGTTGTATAAATAAATTAATGAGAGAAAACAATAGCAATAAATATCAGATTCGTAAGAGAAATTTAGAAGATTCTTTGATAGATTGAATAACTGTTTTGAACATTGAAGATCTTTATTGCAGAAATTGAAAAATGCAGGAAAAGGAAAATCATTTAGTAAATAAAATAGTAAATAATGCTTGTTTTAGCCTTGCTACCCCGAGGCTCGTCGGGATTTGGTTGTCTTGATAGAACAGTTCTTGAGATATGTCCCCTTGATTACAGTCTGTATGGAAGGGCTTTCCCCCCCTCCCCATCCCCCTCGAGAACAACACAACAATCCATATCTTCATCCTCTAGGAGCAAACTCCTCATTGCTGCAAGTGCTTCTTCCTCGTCTGAACCATAAATAGTGTCGGCCTGCTTGAAAAGGTAATAGGGACCGCGCCAAGGTGGCGACCAGTCGTTGAATCCCTGCCAAGTGTAATCATAACCTAGACCGAAAGTGGTGCCATGTTCCTTGAGCTTTATGGGCTTCGTGATCCCTTGGAGGTTCTTACCGAGCCCTTTGCCTGGCTCATATCCTCTCTAGTTCAGGATGCTCTCAATCTTGTTGTCCCACCACTTGTCCTTGTCGATAGCATTGACCCGTTCAATGTGGTGGTAAGTTCCTCTGCCTATATTCCTTTTTCCGTAAATCATCGGAATAGTTTGACGACTATAAATGGGGTTGCTACCGTCACCATGAATAATCACCTCTTAGTGCTTCCGCTCGAATTTTACCGCCTGATGTAGCATTGATGCTACAGCCCCAACAGCATGAATCCAGGGTTGTCCCAACAACAGGTTGTAGGATACTGGCACATCTATCACCTGGAAATCCACTTCGAACCAAGTCGGTCCCATCTGCAGACATACACTGATCTCCCCCATGGTGGACCTCTGAGAACCGTCAAGGCTTTCACATTGATCGCCCCATCCCTTATCTCATGTATCCCTTTACCCAATTTCTTGAGTGTTATCAACGGACAGATGTTAGGGCTGGAACCTCCATTGATCAAGATTCTTGTGATGAAATGATCTTCGCATTGCACGGTGATGTGCAGTGCTTTGTTGTGCCCCAATCCTTCAGGTGGTAGCTTGTCCTCATGACAAGTGATTTTATGACTCTCCAGTACCTGGCCTACCATATTGGCCATTTCCCCACTAGTGATGTTGTTTGGCACATATGCTTCACTCAACACTTCAACAAAGCATTTATGTGTGTTTCGGAATTCTGCAGCAGAGAGAGGATGGATATCTATGCTGGTGTCTTGTTCAGATGGTCGATGAATGAATACTCCTTAGCCTGTACCTTTCTCCAAAGGTCATCGGGACCTATTTCGATAAGGGGAGGCCGATTGGAAGCCTTCTTGTTTGACTCGGCTAGATGCTCAAGGGTGGAGACTCTACCAGTTCTTGTCATACCCTGTGCTGCGACTTCTTCCTCAGACCTGGCCTTGCCTTTCCTTCTCACCTCGGTTGTGTAGTCCTAAGGTATAGCATTTGAATAGAAGGGTGGCGTGGTTGACATTGCCACCAGAATTGGTGCAGCCATCCTTACTTCAAACAGAATGTGTGTTCGGGGTGGCAAGACCGTGACCTCTAATGATGCTAGTGCATTTGCTGGAGATACAAACTCAGTTTCAATTGGCACTAGTGACTTTGCAGGTGGCGCTGCTTCAAACTCAAACGGTATAGACATATTCACCTCAGCGGTCTCAAATGGCTGAATCTGGACTATGATCGGTTTGAGAGTGACTGAGGGTTTCTTTGGGCCATCGCCTTCTGCGATCAACCCGATTGACATCTCGGGATCCCAATCATCTTCTATTTCAATCATATGGATACCTCTACCCTTATGGTCTAGAAGAGGATTTTCGAGGACGTTTGGAGCGGGGTCTTTTGCCACAATAATCTTATTATCAATGAGAGCCTGTATTTTGTCCTTCAGAGAGCGACATTCTTCGATGGTGTGTCCTTTCATGCCAGAATGGTATGCATAAGATTTGTTTGGGTTAACCCATTGAGAAGGTTTCTCAGGGGTGGCAGTAGGGATATGTGTGACATAACCATCGACTTTGAGCTTCTCATACAACTAGTCAATGAGCTCGGCTATGGCGGTGTATTTCTTTGGAGGGAGGCGATCAAAATTGGGACGAGGTCTAGGGAAGTTTTGGTGTGCAGGGGGTGATTGGTAATGGGATGGCTGGGAATTATAAGTGTGGTGGACAGGAGCGGGTTGTGGATATCTGGGCGAAACAGGTTAATATGTGGGTGGTGGAGCATGGTAGGAAGGTGGTGGAGTTTGATAATTTGGTGAGGGTGCTTGGTAATTCGGGGTTGGATGATATGTGAGTAGAGGTGTTAGATAGGTTTGGTATTTGAGTGGGGACTTGGTTCTTTGTGCAACCATTACGGCTCCCACGTCTCTCTTCTTAGACACACCACCGGACTGTAGAGCCTTGTTAGTGGCTTGCAAGGCTTCAAAATTTGTAACCGTACCGCTTTTAATACCTTCTTCAATCCGCTCACCCAATTTGATGATGTCAGAGAACTTGTGGCCCTCAACCATCATTAACCGTTCATAATACTGCGGGTC
>ML410177.1:81621-101599 GCA_005239525.1 Nicotiana knightiana
TTTTAATACCTTCTTCAATCCGCTCACCCAATTTGATGATGTCAGAGAACTTGTGGCCCTCAACCATCATTAACCTTTCATAATACTACGGGTCCTGAGCCCGGACAAAGAACTTGTTCATCTGTTCTTCCTCTAGAGCAGGTCTGACTTTAGCGGTTTCGGACCTCCAGTGAGTATCATACTCGCGAAAGGTTTCTGTAGGTTTCTTCTTAAAATTTTGAATGTAGAACACATCTGGTGCGGTGTTGAATCTAAACCTGTCCATAAATCAGACGCCATGCTTACCCAATTTGACCATTTCTTGGGGTCTTGGCTGATGTACCAAGACAGTGCGTCTCCCTTCAAACTCCTCATGAACAACTTCATGCAGATTCTTTCATCCTTTCCCATGCCAACCAATCTGTCGCAATAGGTCCCCAGATGGACTCTCGGATCAACGGTACCGTAAAAAATTTCAAACTTTGGAGGTTTGTACCCCTCGGGCAGTTCAACATCAGGTTGGATACAAAGGTCTTAATAATTCAACCCTTCAATCCCCTTGGTTCCTTCAACACCACTCGGCCGGTCAGTTTCCTAAGCTCCTCGGCCAGGTTCCTGATAAGTAAATCCTTTTCGTCAGACTCGGATGCCTGTGGGATAGGCGGAGTGGAGTGGGTCATGGTGTCCACATAAATGGGATTGTTATAGGTGTGGAAATGGTCTTTTGTGGGGTTTTGAGGTTCTGGGATGAGTAGTGGAGTGTTATTTGAGGTGTGGCAAACATTGCACTGTGTCGGAAGAGTTTGGTTCTTTGGGGGAGTGGTGTGATGGTGAGGTGCGGGATGATTTGATGTCTTGGGATATTTTGTGGAGGTGAGGGGTTTTGAGAATTTGGAAGGTTAACGTCAAGGACGTTGAGGGAAAATGACAAATTGGCCAGATTCCGGACTTGATCGAGTTCTTCCTGAAACTTCAACAATTTCTGTTCAAGTAGTGACATGTTCTCATGTAGGACCTGAATACCTCGGCCATCAGTGGCCTCTACCCGTTCAATAATATTCTCCTTTACGGTGCCTCTGGACTCTTCCATCTTACTTTTTCCTTTGTCTTTGCCCTTAGGAGGACTAGGAGGAGGAGTAGGTGGAGGGCCCTTGGATGTGGTGCGATAGGCTGATGATGCCAGAATGCACGAACTAACCTTTGGGGAGGGGAGTAAGAAAAAAATTAAAAAAAGGTAACCAATTCAGTGAGGATCATGAAAAGAGTATTGCAGTATTTAAACACATAATGCGAAAATGAAAGCGTGTCCTAAGTTGGGAACCTCTTTGTGCCCGAGGTAGTCCTAGCGACAAGTTGATTTGGAGAACTTAAAATGCTAAATGCCTCATTTTATTTATAAGAAAAATAGACAAATCCCAAAATGATATACGAAAAAATAAAAGTCACTAATGGCCATTGGCCTTATTACATTGATAGAAAAATAAAGACACTCCTATCTACTTGGTCCCAGAAGGACCTTCCCCAGATTCGGCATTCTTGCTTCCTTCGAGCAGCTTTCCCAGCTCGCGAAGTCCCAGCAGCAGGTAGGTTCTGGCTAGGTATCCCCCTGCGGCTCCCTCAGCCTTTCGGCAATCTTCGATGCTTTTGATGAACTTTTCTTCCAGCTCAATTATACCTCGTTCCAAGTACCCCAGCCTTTTGTTGGCGTTGATAGCCATGTCCTTCCATTCCTCAATCAGTTTGTTGTTGGACTCATGTATCTTGTGGTGGTCATCCTCACTTTCCCGGATCCTTTTGCGTTGTTGGTTGTATTTGACTTGTGCCTCGACCCTTTCATCTATAACCATGTGACCTCAGACATACCCCGACTTGCTCTGACCACCAAGATCCTCTTCTAACCAACCAAGATAGAAAGGGGTACAACCAGCGTGATACCTGTCTGGCTCGATGGTGTCTTTCTCAAGTATAACCTTGTAGTGCCATAGGTGCTGAGCTTGGCACTTGTGAGGACTATCATTATTTTGAAATTCAGCTTGAATATGGCTAATCTTCTCGACCCTAGGGATGACTTGCTTCCTTCCTGCTTGCCTCATAACTCGAAGAGGGACGTAAGGGTATGTCCCCCTTAGACCAATCAGTATTCGAAATGACGCGTCTCGAGATCGAATGATGAACTCATCCATTGGAAACCATTCGAACATCCATTGAACCTGTTCTTCAGTCAAGTTATCAAAAAGCTCAACCCATCCCTGATCATTTTCAGGCTGAGTGAACATGTCAGGGATTCATTCGCTTTGGGCGATAGAAAGCGATGTGGTCTTCCCACATTCTGCGGTGAATGTCCTATCGATATTCGCCCTTTTGGAGATGTTCCATGAGCCAGAGTTGAAGTAATAAATTGCAACCTTTGAAATGCTTTTCTCCTTGTTGAGACCTTTCTAAGGCCCGATATATGTCTGCAACGATCATGGGAACAATGCTGAAATATTGCCCATTTACCCCTTCCATTATGGTCTTAGTTACCATGGCTATCCTGGTATGGATCCTTTCGTTCTTCATCGGGAACACGATCAGACCCAAAAAGCAAACCATAAACACGAACACTCGGCGATGGACGTGTCCCAGAGAGGTGATAACAAACTCGTCATGTTAGGTACGGTATGATTTGTTGTAGCCATACCTTTTGTACAAGTAGTCAAAAGGAATGTACGAATCCTCCAAACATACCAGTTCCACGTTCTTTTTCAGACCCATCATTTTGAGGAAACTTTTTCCTCTGCGGTTCTCAGGCATCAACAACCCCGGAGTTTCCCATACTAGGTTAGCCAGCCCTCCTATCTCTTCTATCAAAGGTGCCATTTCGATGCTTCCAAAGCGGAACACGGACCTTTCACGATCCCAGAACAAGGTAGCAGCCTCTACTATCATTTTGTTGGGCTGGATTTCCAGGAGAGACGGTAGGTTACCCAAGTGTTTCCTGACGATAGCTTTGTCGCTAGAATGCAGATCCTCACACCAACTCAACAGTTTTGGGTGGATGTTGGAGACCATGCCGAATCTGGGGACTTCGTGCCTCATTTTTTCTGCAAAGAAAATAAAGTTAGGCCCTTACCCCCACTGGACTCGACTATTTATCATCAATAATTAGCAGGAAGCATTTAGTTCTCCAAATAAATGCACACAACGTGAGGGCGTCCGTTTAGGTTTAGGGAAACCTGGTGGACTTTTGGATAAGGCTATCTTAAAAGCTATAGTTCGGACGACACTTTAGCTTGACTAGGTTTGACCATGATGCATGCAACAGTGCAACAGAGTAAGGTTTCTATGGGGTTTTAGACCGGTACCCTTGAGCTGACAACTCAATGGGGAAAGGCACGGAACCATTGACTGCACCGCTGATCGACTAGTTTTACCGCAAATAAGCCTTTTCGAATTTAGTGAGTGATAATATTGAAAGGGCGCAACCACTCATCAAGCGTTGCTATAGTTTTTTTTTTGGCACAAGTGGAGTATGAATGTTGAGCATGATTTATGCAATAAGTATTAAAAGAAGTTGTCACGTAATTGAACGTTAAAGAAAGCGGTAAAAACAGTAGTAATGATTAAAGCAGTTACAAAAGGAAACAAAGAGACATGTCAATTACGTTTTTGAAGAAAAGTAAATACCCGAAGTAAATAATTAATTGCATGTAAAGGGAATAGGAAAAGGTGCAAGTATTTAAAATAAAGGCACAAATTCATGAAACAATTTGAAATGGTAAAAGCCTGGATATCCCCAGTAGAGTCGCCATGCTGTCGCGCTCCCCTTTTTCTTCCTTGTGGAATATCGGGTTTATGACATTGGTTGGGACAACTCTTTCCTTTTGGGAAAGGGGTTTGCATATTTTGAAGAGTCGCCACCTAACGATTTTAACGGTGTGTTAGGGCAGCTAAGGGGTTCAATTATAACTACGTTGCTAACCAGAGATTTGGGTAAGGGCTTGAAATTATCCTAAGGGGAAGGTGTTAGGCACTCCTCAAGGTCCACAAGTGTGGTTCCCGGCCAAATGGTTTCGTGAATTTGTACAACTAGCAAATAACAAGTAAAGGCTCAAATAAAAAGGGATTTAAGTCTTAAGCATATAGATGTTTACAAAATAGTAAAGAAGATTACGAGCTAGCGTATAAAGGTGTCCTAGGTTTATAATAACATGGATCACATCAATGCAATACCCGGTAATCACTCCTCGAAGAGGGGCTACACGTGGTATTAGCGCACCGGTCATCGTATCCATATTCTACCCTTCCCACTCTGTGAAGGTAGTTAAAGCGTGTGTTGGTCACGGACTCTATTGCGTGCTATTACGCGTCCCATCCTATCTGTCCTGGAGGAGGCTAGGACTACTATCCTAAAAGGAAGTACTAGGTTGACCCCTAGGTTTAAAGGACAAGATTCTAAGCGACAAACAACAACAATTAGGAATTCAGATAAGGGGAAAACAAATAAGAGCAGATACGAGGCCCAAGTATTCCTCCACAGATTATGCACATGATTAGCACGACTCAACCACAAGTAAGGCCTTATTAACTTCAGAACCTAAGGCATGATATCAAGGTGATAATGCAATAGTGAGGCAACTTTATTACTGATTTCAGAGGATGAATTTTATCAGTTTCTTACTGATTATAACCATTAATAGTCAAGCAGCAGGTGTAAAGGAGTATGTTTCCAGTTTTAATAGATTTAACGCCTAAGGCTTGCCTAAGTTTATGATAATACTTAGTAATTACCAAGATTATTAAAGAGACTGTTACAAGTTAGTTTGCCTAAACATGTTGTACTTAGGTGTTGCAAAAATACAAAACTATTACCAGTTGTTTGAAAACATAGTGAAACTATTTTTAGGGCCTTTTTCATGCAATCAGTAGTTAAACTAGGTGTTGAATGAGGTCATAAGACATGATATCTCATATGCACACATGGGGATGCATAATGGGTGATATGCAGAATTCCTAGGCAGGATTTCTAAATGCATAAAGTCACAGTATTTGAACATGCTATGCAACATGTATGAGGATGACTCGTTTATTAGCGCATTATTATCCTAATAATTATTCCTAGGTGTACCACAACATTACAACGATACTAGAACTGGTTTACATGAATAACATGTTTATATTAACGTTTAATCCTAGAGCATGATTTCTATATGATAAATGATAATACCATAACAGGATGCTGAAACAGTAAACATGGACCTAAGGAACAAGATATCTAATGCATGATATGCTTGCATACAATCAGCCCTAAGCATGAATTTCTAGTGCACACGTAAGAAATGTAAACCTAGAAGCATGGTATCTACCCTTTAACATGGATAATCTATATAACTACCCTCCCCTTTTTGCTATCCATTCCCAAATATTTGTTTACAAATTATTACAGGCCGGGAATTATGAATTACATAACCAAAGAAGTTACTTCTATAGGGAGCCTTCAACTAGGCCCAGATCTTCCAAACCTCAATGCCTTTGGTGTTTCATAACCTTTCATAGTCTGGGTGTGTCAAAGTTCCCTAAGGACCTCAGGGGCTCCCGGGCAATGCTCACACCCAGACATAGCCAAAATAGAGTAAGTGCAGTGTGGAATGGTGAGCCTCTGTGTGTCAAAGTTCAGAGGGAGCTCAAGGGTCCCAAGGCAATGCTCACACAGAAGGGGCAGAACCTAGACTTCTAAGAGTATATGTGAGAGTGTTTTTTATTTTTTTAAAAAGTATTTAAGTAAGAAAACAACCTTGAGAAAATGTAAGTAAGAAAACAGTTTTGAAGAGGGAAATTTGATTGGAATAGAAGTTCAACCTTACACAAAGGACCAGGGATAGTCCAACAATCACAAACAGGGGTAATGGAATTTGAGGGACAAATACAGAGCATGTGAGGGCAGACATGTAGCAGGCAAACACACATATAGGCATACAATCAGAAGCTCCTAAGGGTCTAGAGGATCAGGGGTACACTAAGTACTAGGTTAGATTAACTCCTAAAAACAACTAATACCATGATTAAACTAATGTACCAGTCATAAGCATGTAAGAAGTAGGTGCTAAGTATACAGAAACATGCTGGTCATAAACAAATAAAGCCTAACTTAACATGTTTAGGGGAGTTCAGGATCCTAAATGCATGTTGAATAATAAGTAAAAGCAAATTAGAAGCATACTGAATTACAACAGTAGTAGAAACGTGTTGGATTGAGGACTGAAATCTAAACTAGAACATACCAGTGAAGTGAAGAAAGCAGTAACACAAATAGGAAGTAGGAGATGCACAATAGTTAGCCTTGGCTTGCAGCCGACTAACTTAGAATAGAAGTAGTTAGCACAGAAGAGATAGCAGAGAGTTTTTTTTTAATTGTGAGAGAGAGATTTTGAACAGATTAGTTCGTGTTTGTGTTAATGAAAGAGTAGTGTATATGTAGTTTGAAAACAGATGGTAAATAAGGTAGGAATCAAAGTTAACCCTTAATTAAGGGACTGAGTATCAATCAATGTAAAATCAGTATAGGTATCCTTAATTGAAGGAATCAAGTTCAAACGGTATTATACAGACAACAAATAAAGAAAGGTACCATATGTGACTGCATATAGCATATAAGGAAATAACTTAGCATAGTACAAGTATGGGACATGCAATTCAGGCTAGGTTCAGAATATTTCAGTTAAGGAAAGTGTATAAGAATTAATTGACAGCAAGTTTATTCATAAAAATAAGGCAAGAGATGATTCAGATTCTAAAAATTAGTGAGGAAATTTTGAAATCACAGGAAATTAGTGTTACTCAAAGGGAAATACCACCATTTTAAGGAAATATTTGAAAATCAGGCAATCAATATTACTCAAAGGAAAATACTCGAAAATCAGTAAAGAGTATGGTGTAAAATCACTAAAGCACTAGTCATACTTGTTTAGTGATTCAAAAATGAAAAACTTATACTGGAGTAAAGCATATTGAGCAAAAATCAGAAACCCTAATCACGAAATTAGGGATACATATCAGATAATTAAAGGAATCCATAGATAATCATAGTCCAGGCAGAGGCGATAGAGAATCAGAAACCCTAATCAGTAATTATAGAGAAAGAAATCACAAAACACATGGAGTATACACGCAAGAAAAGTAGTCATGTTAGAGCATCATAAAATGAACTCAGATTCACATATTGAACCTAGAAATCTGGTGCCTTTTTTATCAAGAGTAATCAAACAAGAAAAGAACGGCTCGAATAATCCTTAAACACAATAAAATCACAAAAATAATACTAAGAAACTAGAGGAAGAACTGTTTTAAAAAGAATCTTGAAACCCTAGTTTTGAGAAATGATGAGTCGTTTCAGAAAACAAGAAGATCTTTGAGGAAAACATCATAATAACTCATAACAAGCATAGATCTAGGGTAGATCTGAAGGAATCAGAAGTTTCAAACCTTTGGGTTTCATAGAAAACCTTAGAGAAGATGAGAAAGACCTCAAACAACACTGGCTCAAGCCTGAGGGTCATAAACCCTACTCGAAATCAAGCTTTGGAGGCTTGAAGTAGACAAGAACACCATGGATTTAAGTAGAAAGGTTCTCACCCTTTGAGGTCTTTAGGGATGACAATACCGGCATAAGAGAGCCATGAGAAGCAGGGGTGATGGAGGTTTTTAGAGTCTCCGACGAGGGGTGGCCGAAGAAGATGAAGAGAGCCGTCGAAGATGAGACAGAAGTCTCTAGAAGAGACTAGAGAGAGAGAGAGAGATGATAGTAGAGAGATGTGAATCGGTGAGAATGAGAGGGGTTGGGGGGGGGGGGTTAGTTTGAATTAATTAAGGAAATANGAAGGGTTGGGTATTGGGTTGGTTTAATCTAATGGGTTGGGTTTAAAAATAGGCTAGATTTTAAATAAAATGGGGCTATTAGTTAAATACCCCTAAAATCAAATAAATAATTACTAAAATAGCCAATAATTATGTAAAAATTAAATAAATGCCACATAGATGAAAATTAAGGTAATTAGATAATATTAAAACACAAAAATGACTGATTATCTAATTAAAATAGCATGAATGTGCAATTAGACCATAGTTGCAAAATTTGTGTAATTATAGTTAAACAACGCCTAATTGGTTAATTTGTGAAATAATTACAACCTAATAAAAGTAAATATGATTAAAAATGACATATTTATCTAGGAAATATTTTGAAATTATTTATAATATAATTTATGAATAATTACTAAATACAGAAATACTAAATAAATAGAAAACTGAGTTGATATAAAATACGAAAAAATTGTGGAAAATTACCACCCACATAAAAAATGATTTAAAAAGTAATATGTAAGTTTGAAAATAATTTTGAGGAAAAATTGGGTATCAACATTGTCGAGATGCTTTGGCTTTATTTGACCCCAGTTCTACATATTCATATGTTTCTTCATATTTTGCCATTTATCTGGATATGCCCCGTGAGTATTTAGTTACATCTGTTCATGTGTCGACTCCGGTGGGCGATACTGTTGTTGTAGACCGTGTGTATCGGTCATGTGTGATATCTATTGGGGGTCTGGAGACCCGAGTGGACCTACTGTTACTCAGCATGGTCGGTTTTGATGTGATATTGGGCATGGATTGCTTATCTCTGTGTCATGCTATTCTTGATTGTCACGCTAAGACCGTGACCTTAGCTATGCCCTGATGGCCGAGGGTTGAGTTGTGAGGTTCTTCTATGTATATGCCTAGCAGGGTGATTTCCTACCTGAAGGCTCAGTGCATGGTTGAGAAAGGGTGTTTATCTTATCTAGCTTTTTTGGGGGATGTCAGTGGTGAAACTCTCGCTATTGATTCGGTTCCTGTGGTCCGTGACTTTCCAGAAGTGTTTCCTGCAGACCTACCGGGCATGCCGCCTGACAGGGACATTGATTTTGGTATTGACCTGGTGCCAGACACCCAGCCTATTTCTATTCCACCTTATCGTATGGCACCATCGGAGCTAAAGGAATTAAAGGAGCATCTTCAGGAACTCCTAGATAAGGGGTTCATTCGGCCTAGTGTGTCACCGTGGGGTGCACTGGTGTTGTTCGTAAAGAAGAAGGATGGTTTTATGCATATGTGTATTGATTATTGGCAGCTGAACAGAGTTACGGTGAAGAATCAGTATTCCTTGCCTCGTATAGATGACTTGTTTGATCAGTTGCAGGATGCCAGGGTATTTTCCAAGATTGACTTGCATTCCGGTTATCATCAGTTGAACATTCGGGGGCCAGACATCCCGAAGACTGCTTTCAGGACTAGATATGGTCATTATGTGTTCCTAGTTGTGCCATTTGGGCTGACCAATGCCCCAGCAGCCTTTATGAACTTGATGCACAGTGTATTTTGGCCTTATCTGGATTCTTTCATCATCGTGTTCATTGACGATATCTTGGTGTATTCCCGATCTCGGAGGATCATGAGCAATATTTTAGAGTTGTGCTTCAGACCTTGAGAGAGAAGAGATTGTATGCAAAATTTTGGAAATGTGAGTTCTGGCTTGAGTCACTAGCATTCCTGCGGCACGTGGTGTCCATTGAGGGTATTCAGGTTGATCCGAAGAAGGTAGAGGCGGTGCAGAGTTGGCCTAGACCGTCATCAGCTATCGAGATTCGTAGTTTCCTTGGTTTGGCAGGGTACTATCGCCGTTTCGTCAAGGGATTTTCATCTATTGCGGCACTTATGACCAGACTGACCCAGAAGGGTGCTCAATTCGGTTGGACTCAGGAGTGCGAGGAGAGCTTTCAGAAGCTCAAGTCAGCTTTGACTACAGCTCCGATATTGATTTTGCCTATCGGTTCAAGTTCTTATACAGTTTACTGTGATGCCTCGAGAGTTGGCCTTGGAGCGATTTTGATGCAGGACGGTAGGGTGATTTCCTACGCGTCCAGACAGTTGAAGGTGCACGAGAAGAATTATCCAGTGCACGATCTTGAGCTAGTAGCTATTGTTCACGCCTTGAAGATTTGGTGTCATTATTTGTATGGAGTGCATTGTGAGATTTCACTGATCTCCGTAGTTTGCAGAATCTGCTTAAGCAGAAGGATCTGAATTTGCGTTAGAGGAGGTGGTTGGAGCTTCTCAAGGATTATGACCTCACTAATTTATATCATCCGGGGAAGGCCAATGTAGTGGCCGATGGACTGAGTCGCAGAGCGGAGAGTTTGGGGAGTCTAGCCTACCTTCTAGTAGAAGAGCTTCCTTTAGCACTCGATGTTCAGGCTTTAGCGGGTCAGTATGTGAGATTGGATCCATCACTGCCTCCGCGGGTAGTGGCTTGTGTAGCCTCCAGGTCTTCTCTTTATGATCAGATTAGAGCACTCCAGTATGATGATCCACATTTGCTTGTTCTTCAGAACAGGGTTCGCCGCGGTGATGCCAGGGATGTGGTTATTGGTGATGATGGAGTCATGAGGATGCAGGGCCGGATTTCTGTGCCTAATGTAGATGGGCTTCGAGATTTGATTCAGGCTGAAGCCCATAGCTCACAATATTCCGTCCATCCAGGTGCCGCAAATATGTATTAGGATTTGAGGCAGCATTATTGGTGGAGGCGGATGAAGAAAGATATTGTTGAGTTTGTGGCTCGGTGTCTCAACTGTCAGCAGGTCAAGTATAAGCACCGGAGACCAGGTGGATTGCTTCAGAGATTTGATATTCCGGAGTGGAAGTGGGAGTAGATCACCATGGACTTCATAGTTGGACTCCCACGCACTTCGAGGAGGTTTGATGCTATATGGGTTATTGTAGATTGGCTGACCAAGTCTGCGCACTTCATTCATGTTGGTACTACTTATTCTTCGGAGCGGTTAGTTGAAATTTATATTAGGGAGATTGTACGATTGCATGGGATTCCAGTTTCTATCATTTCTGACAGAGGTACTCGTTCACATCTCAATTTTGGAGAGCCGTACAGAGAGAGTTGGGTACTCAAGTTGAGTTAAGCACAACATTTCATCCTCAGATCGACGGGCAGTTGGAGCGTACTATTCAGATTTTATAGGATATGTTGCGTGCCTGTGTCATTAATTTTAGGGGTTCATGGGACCAGTTTCTACCACTCACGGAGTTTGCATATAATAATAGTTATCAGTCAAGTATCCATATGGCTCCATATGAGGCTTTATATGGTAGGAGGTGCAGATCTTCGGTTGGTTGGTTCGAGCCGGGTGAGGCTAGGCTATTGGGCACAGACTTTGTTTAGGATGCGTTGGGTAAGGCGAAACTGATTCAGGAGCGGCTTCACACGTCGCAGTCTAGGCATAAGAGTTATGCGGACCAGAAGGTCCGAGATGTGTATTTTGAGGTAGTTGGGGATAAGGTGTTGCTGAAGGTATCACCCATGAAGGTTGTTATGCGGTTCGGGAAGAGGAGAAATCTGAGTCTCGGGTTCATTGGGCCATTTGAGGTGCTTCAGAGGATTTGGGAGGTGGCTTATAGACTTGCCTTGACTCCCAGCTTTGCGATTATTCATCCGGTGTTCCATGTTTCGATGCTCTGGAAGTATGTTGGTGACCCGTCTCATGTTTTGGAATTCAACACGGTTCAACTCGAGGGTGATATGTCATATGAAGTAGAGCCAAGTTTGGGTCGTCAGGTCAGAAAGCTGAGGTCTAAGGATATAGCTTCAGTGAAGGTTCAGTGGAGAGGGAAGCCGATGGAGGATAGCACCTGGGAGACCGAGCGTGAGATGCGGGACAGATATCCTCACTTATTCGAGACTCCAGGTATGTTTCTAGACCCGTTCGAGGACGAACGTTTGTTGAAGAGGGGAAGGATGTAACGACTCGGCCGGTCGTACCGTGAGATTAGCCCCGTTTCCCCCATTTCTGCTTTGCCATATGTCTCTTAGCCTATTTATGTTGTGATGGGTCAGTTGGTTCGGGCTCAAAGTGATCGTGGTGAGAATTGAGACACTTAGTCTCTTAAATTAGCTTAATAGTTGAAAAAAGTCAGCCGTGAGTTGACTTATTGGTAAACTACCTTAGAATGCGGATTTTATGGCTCGGATAGCTTCTTTAGGTGATTTGGGACTTAGGAGTGTGTTCGGAATGAAGTTTCAATGTCCGGTATAGAATTAGGCTTGAATTGGCTAAAGTTAGTTTTTGGCGGTTTCCGGTCTGCAGTGGAAAATAGGCTATCGGGGTCGGAATGGAATTATGGAAGTTGGAGCAGGTTCGTAATGTCATTTTGGATATGTGTGCAAAATTTCAGGTCAATCGGAGGTGTTTTGGTTGTTTTTGGCATAATTGGCAAAATTTATAAGTTTCAAGGTTCATATGATTGAATTTGATGTAATTTTGGTGTTTTTGTGTTGTTTTTGGTGTTTCGAAGGCTCGACTAAGTTTTCATAATGATATGGGGTGTGTTGGGAGGATTGGTTGAGGTCTCGGGTGCCTTGGGTGTATTTCGGATGCTCAAACGGGCACTTTTTGGCCTTAAGAAGTCTGCTATTTTCTAGTGTTTTTGCAGCAGTGATTTCTTCACTGCGATCGCATGGATTCATCCGTGATCGCGTAGAGTAAAAGAGTGGCGCAGGCATTTTTTTCTATACGATCGCGTGGTTAGGATTGCGATTTCATAGGTTGGTCAGGTAAAGCAGTGCGATCGCGTGGGTGTTGGTGCGATCACGTAGAGGTTCTGAGGAGCGTGTGTGGGGTGGAGAGTTTTTCTATTCGATCGCGTGTAGTGGTATGCGATCGCATTGAGTTGTCTGGTCTATGCATCGCGATCGCGTGGTTAGAGTCGCGATCGCACTGAAGGGATTTTAAGTTCTGGGCAGAATGTTTTAAAGCCCATTGTTGCGAAAATATTCATCATTTTCCTCCATTGTCAAGCGGGTTGAGAGCTAATTGAGAGGGTTTGAAGAAGAAATCAAAGGGGCTCTCTTGGAGGTAAGGTTTCCAACTTCATAACTCGTTTATATGTCGTTTTCTAAGTAATTAAAGCGGAAAATTGTTGGAATTAAACCCAAATATGGGTAAGAAAGGTGCATGGAATTTGGAATTTTATTTTGAGGATTTGAGTGGGAAATTGTGGTCCGATTTTAGTGTTCTTGGTATGTATTGAATCATGGGAGGACGATAATTCTAGTGATGTAAATTTTATCGAATTCCGAGACATGGGCCCGGTGCTCGGGTTTGGCCGAATTTCGAGATTTTTGTGTAAATTGATAATTTTCGATTGGGTTTGTTCCTTTAGCGTATATTGATGATGTTAATCTGGTTTTGGTTAGATTCGGAGAAATCAGGAGCCAATTTGAGGGGCAAGAACATCACAGACTAGTATTATGGCCCGGTAGAGGTAAGTAATGGTTATAAATCTTGTCCTGAGGGTATGAAACCCCGGACATTATATTTCTCACTATTTTTTTAGAATGGCGCACATGTCGGATGACGAGTATGTGGCGCGCACTGCTTTTTGGATTGGACTTGGTCCTCCCCGCGACAACTATTGAGTTACGTATTTTACTCTAAATCATACGTTAAATTGTGTTCTAAAGACTATTGCTATATTTGGGCTATAACCCATGTTTGGGGCCTCAGGCCGACTTGTTTAGACCCTTTGGGGGATTTTTACTGCTATTTACTCACTGTTTATTTATGATTTACGCGTATTCATATTGTGCTTAACTGTTTTCGAAAGTCATCCTGATTTACACTATTTTGAGATTTAAAAATGATGTTTTGGGTCGAGTACCCCATTTTAATGATACGCCTGGGGGCTTTTGAGAGGTTCTTACTGAGTGAGGCCGAGGGCCTGATTATGAGGATATGATAAGCCACGAGGTGGCTTGATATTAGCGCTTGGGCTGAAGGATCCCCTCCGGAGTCTGTACACACCCCAGTGAGTTCATGTACCTACTGAGTGCTGAGTGCCGAGTGACGAGTGACGAGTGATGAGTGATTGGGAGGCAAGCGTTATAGTGAGGTTGCCCGAGGGGCTGATACTGAGTGGCTGTGAGGTGCGGAGTGGTGTTCTGCCCGAGAGGCGATTTATGATTCATGTTTTTGCCCGAGGGGATACTTATATTTATTTCATTTTTACACTAAAGCTTTCGGTTATTTTTATTTCTGAATTTTTTGAAAAACACATTTTTCAAAGGATTTTTCTGAAGTTTGTTTTAAGGCATGATGATTTCATATAACTATGTATATACTGTTGGAAAGAAAGGCTGTGCATATTGTGAATTGATGATATTGATTTTATGTGTTTCCTGCCGCTTTGACTTGATTTATTTTCATTACTACTGAGTTGGCGTATTCACATTACTCCCTACCCCTGTGTGCAGATTCAGGTGCAGATACCGAGCGTTATACATCTATTCCGTGTGGAGCCGGAGTTCGGGATATAGAGGTAGTTGTTCAGTGTCCGCATCATTTCTGTGTTCCCTTCTAGCTATTCGTTCGGAGGTTTTGTATTATAATAGTATACCTTTTGGCATATTTTCTTAGATGCTCATGACATGTTGACTCCGGATTTTGGGATGGTTTAGACTATTTAGCTGTTTATTTTGCCTAATGGATTTAGAAAATTCTATATACTTTATGAAATGCTTGAAAATGAGTTGGGGTTTTTGAAAGAAACTGTAAAAACGAGTATTGGCTAGCCTAGTTCCATGATAGGCGCCATCACGGCCAATTTAGGAATTGGGGTCGTGACATATGCGTAGTTTGGAATTTATTCCAGTAGTAGAGAGGCAATTGACTTTGGACATTCAGTCCTTAACTAACCAACTTTTAAGGTTGGATATTTTAGAGCCCGGTCGAGTTCTTGCATGTGTTGTGGATCAGTCTTCTTTATTCAAGCGAATTAAGGCTCGTCAGTATGACGATCTGCACTTACTAGTTCTTAGAGAGACAATACTACAAAGTGATACAAAAGAGGTGACTATGGTTGTAACGACCCGGCCGGTCGTTCCGAGAGATTTACCCTGTTTCCTCCATTTCTGCATTTGTTACATATTGCTAGCCTGATTTTGTTGTGTTGGGTCAGTTGGTTTGGGTTCAGAGTGGTTATGGTGATAATTCAGGCATTTAGTCTCTTAAAGTAGCCTAATAGTTGTGAAAGTCAATTGAGAGTTGACTTATTGGTAAACGACCTCTGAATACGGATTTTATGGCTCGGATAGCTTCATTAGGTGATTTGGGACTTATGAGTGTGTTCGGAATTTTGTGATGTCCAGTGTAGAATTAGGCTTGAATTGGCGAAAGTTAGTTTTTGGCGATTTCCGATCGGCAGTGGAAAATAGCCTATCAGGGTCGGAATGGAAATTCGGAAGTTGGATCAAGTTCGTAATGTCATTTTGGATATGTCTGCAAAATTTCAAGTCAATCGGAGGTGTTTTGGTTGGTTTTGGCATAGTTGGCGAAATCTGGAAGTTTAAAGTTCATAGGCTTCAATTTGATGTGATTTTGGTATTGTTGGGTTGTGTCAAAGGCTCGACCAAGTTTGAATGATGTTATGGGATATATTGGTGTGTTTGGTTGAGGTGACGAGGGCCTCGGGTGTGTTTAAGGTGGTTAACGGACCAATTCTTGGCTTGAAAGCTGGGCAGATTTTTGCTGGTGTGAGGTTTTGGTTTCCTTCTACGTGATCGCGTGAGGATGTTTGCGATCCCGTAGAGTAAAATAGTGGTAGAGGCATTTTGTTCTATGCGATCGCGTTGTTAGGATTGCGATCGCGTAGGTTGGTCAGGATAGGCAGTGCGATCGCGTAGAGTATTTTGAGGCGCGTGTGTGGGGTGGAGAATTTATTCTTTGCGATCGTGTGTTTTGGTCTGCGATTGCATTGGTTGGTTGTTCTGTGCATCGTGATCGCGTTCCAATGTTCGCGATCGCTGTGAAGAAAATATAATGGCTGGGCAGAATGTTTTAAAAGGCCTGTTGTGCGGGATTATCTCATATTTCCTCCATTGTTGACGAAGTTGGGAGCACTTTTGATAAGATTAAAGAGGAAATTGAAGGAAATCACTTTGAGGTAAGGTTTTTTAACTTCATAACTCATTTATATGTCAATCCCTAAGTGATTAAACCATAGAATTTGCTGGAATTAAACCCAAATTGGGGAAGAAGGGTGCATGGGAAAATTGATTTCTCTTTGAGGATTTGATTGCGCAATTGTGGTCCGATTTTAGCGTTTTTGGTATGTATAGAATCGTGGGAGGACGAGGATTCTAATGATGTAAAACTTAAAAAAAAATTTGAGACGTGGTCCCAGGGCTCGGGGTTGGCCGAATTTCGAGATTTTTGTGTAATTTGATAGATTTCGATTGGGTTGCGTTCCTTATTATATATTGATGATGTTAAACTGGTTTGGGCTAGATTCGGAGCAATCAGGAGCCAATTCGAGGGGCAAGAGCATTGCGGACTAGTGTTGTGGCCCGGTAGAGGTAAGTAATGGTTATAAATCTTGTCCCGAGGGTATGGAACCCCAGACTACATATTTCTCACTGATTTTTGAAAGGCGCACATGTCGGATGACGACTATGTGGCGCGTACTGACTTTTGGATTGGACTAGTTATTCCGTGCGGAGTCGGATCTACGAGACTTAGAGGTAGCTGTTCAGAGTCCGCAACATCTTTGTTTTCCCTTTTTGTTGTATTTAGCTTTGATTCGAAGGTTTTGTATCATAATAGTTTATTTTAGCTTATTTCTCTAGATGCTCATGACATGTTGGCTCCGGGTTTTGGGGATGGCAGTATTGTATCATATTGGCCTATTGTATTAAGAAATTTTCTGTATATTTTTATGAAATGCTTGGAACTTGAACGGGATTTCAAAAGAAATTGCGAACATGCGGTGGTCGGCTAGCCTAGTTTCACGATAGGTGCCATCACGACCGGTTAGGATTTGGGGTCGTGACAGTTTGGTATCAGAGCCCTAGGTTACATAGGACTCAATGGTCATGAGAAGGTTTAGTAGAGTCTTGCGGATCGGTACAGAGACGTCTGTACTTATCTTCGAGAGGCTGCCGAACTTTTAGGAAACATTTCTATCTTTCTTGAACTCTTTCGTGTTGATCCATTGATTCTTGAAATCTGAACTTACGATGTTTCTTTCTCTAACAAATGGTGAGGACATGCCACACCGATTAGAGTGACCAGTCACCGGCTAGACCAGCGAGAGGTCGAGGCGGTGGTAGAGCTAGGGGGCCAGCACGCGCAGCAGCCGGGGCAGTGCCTCAGGATCCCCCTATCGATCATGATCAGGTTCCCACCGATGGTGTCCCAACGGGACAGGCTCAGGCACCAGCAGTGCCTATGGTTATTCCGGGTCTTCAGGAGACCTGTCTCATATATTGACAGTATGCACCAGTTTGGCTCAGGCCGTTGCCATGTCTTCTACTGCCACTACAGCTCAGGCCGGGGGAGGCAACAGACTCCAGCTGCCCGGACACCTAAGCAAGCTGCACAGGCTATTCCGGCACCAGGAGCAGCCCCAGCTCAGTCAGTAGCTCCGGTCCAGAATTATGTGGTCCCTGCTATGCCTGAGGAAGAGCAGCGCAGGTTGGAGAGATTCAACAGACTTCAGCCTCAGACTTTCAGCGGTACAGAAGGCGAGGACGCCCAGGGATTTCTAGATAGGTGTCAGAGGATACTGCGTACCGCGGGTATCTTGGAGACCAGTGGGGTATCATTTGCTACATTTCAGTTTACGGGCGTTGCCTTATGGTGGGAGTCGTTGGAGAGGTGTAGACCGGTTTGTTCAGCACCTCTTACCTGGCGGCAGTTCTCCACAATATTTTTGGAGAAGTATGTTCCTCAATCCCACGGAGAGGAGCAACGCAGGCAGTTTGAGCAGCTGCGCCAGGGAGAGTTATCAGTTACTCAGTACGAGATGAGGTTCTCTGAGTTGGCTAGGTATGCTTCTGAGATTGTCCCTACTGATAGGGAGAGGGTGAGGAGTTTGTGGATGGTCTTTCTTATCAGCTTCAGTTGCTTATGACTCGGGAGAGAGTCTCGAGTGCTTCATTCGAGCAGGTTGTTGACATAGCTCGAGATATCGAGTTCGTTCGCCGCCAGGAGCGGGGGGAGAGGGAGGCCAAGAGGCCTCGTGGTTCAGGCAGTTCTAGTGGTGCTTCCTTTAGGGGGAAATTTCAGCAGGGTAGGGGGCGTTAATTCAGGACTCCTCGGTCAGGCCGTCCAGCATATAGTGGTGCCTCCTCGGGGCAGGGTCCCCGTGGTTCTCTATCAGGCCGTACTTCATTTGATGCCCTCCCAGCTCAGAGTGCAGCTCGAGCACCTCCAGTTCAGGGTTCTTCTATGCATGAGTCTTCCAATGGCCGTACAGGTGCTAGGGGTTTCTATCAGTCCCCGCCTCCAGTTCCAGGGAGTTGTTTTGAGTGTGGAGAGTTCAGGCACGGGTGGAGGCAGTGTCCACGCCGTTCCGGTGGATCGTCTCAGCAGAGGGGCCAGCCCTCGACTTCAGCTCCAGTCACTTTACCACCCGGCCAGGCAGCTAGGGGTGGTGGTCAGTCAACCAGTGGCCGCCCTATAGGGGGAGGTCGAGTAGAGGGAGGTCAGGCTCACATGTATGCATTTTCAGCCAGGCCGGATGCTATGGACTCAGATGCCATGATTGCAGGTATTGTTTCCGTCTGTTGTCGTGATTCCTTGTCTTTATTTGACCCTGGTTCTACATATTCCTATGTTTCTTCATATTTTTCCATTTTTCTGGATATGCCCCGTGAGTCTCTAGTCACCTCTGTTCATGTGTCGACTCCGGTGGGCGATACTATTATCGTGGACCGTGTGTATCGGTCATGCATTATATCTATTGGGGGTCTGGAGACCCAAGTGGACCTACTGTTACTCAGCATGTTCGATTTTGACGTGATATTGGGCATGGATTAGTTATCTCCGTGCCATGCTATTCTTTATTGTCATGCTAAGACCGTGACCTTAGCTATGCCGGGGTGTCCGAGGGTTGAGTGGAGAGGTTCTTCCGAGTATATGCCTAGCAGGGTGATTTCTTACCTGAAGGCTCGACGCATGGTTGAGAAAGGGTGTTTATCTTATTTGGACTTTGTGAGGGATGTCGGTGATGAAACTCCCGCTATTGACTCAGTTCCTATGGTCCGTGACTTTCTGGATGTGTTTCCTGCAGACCTGCCAAGCATGCCACCTGACAGGGATATTGATTTTGGTATTGACCTGGTGCTAGGCACTCAGCCTATTTCTATTCCACCATATCGTATGGCACTAGCAGAGCTAAAGGAATTGAAGGAGAAGCTTCAGGAGCTCCTAGATAAGGGGTTCATTCGACCTAGTGTGTCACCTTGGGGTGCACCGGTATTGTTCGTAAAGAAGAAGGATGGGTCTATGCGTATGTGTATTGACTATCGGTAGTTGAATAAGGTTATGGTGAAGAACCAGTATCCCTTGCCCTACATTGATGATTTGTTTGACCAGCTTCAGGGAGCCAGAGTGTTTTCCAAGATTGATTTGAGATCCGGGTATTAGCCCTTGATGTTCAGGCCTTAGCCGGTCAGTTGGTGAGATTGGATCTATCAGAGCCCCCGCGAGTGTTGGCTCGTGTAGCCTCCAGGTCTTCTCTTTACGATCAGATTAGAGCACGCCAGTATGATGATCCACATTTTCTTGTTCTTCAGGATATGGTCCGTCGCGGTGATGCCAGGGATGTGGTTATTGGTGATGATGGGGTCATGAGGATGCAGGGCCTGATTTGCGTGCCGAATGTAGATAGGCTTCGAGATTTGATTCTAGCATAGGCTCATAGTTCGCAGGGTTCCATCAATTCGGGTGCCGCAAAGATGTATCAGGATTTGAGGCAACATTATTAGTGGAAGAGGATGAAGAAGGATATTGTGGAGTTTGTGGCTCGGTGTCTCAACTGTCAGCAGGTCAAGTACGAGCACCAGGGACCCGGTGGATTGCTTTAGAGGTTTGATATTCCGAAGTGGAAGTGGGAGCGGATCACCATGGACTTC
>MDKJ01366969.1:0-10602 GCA_005239525.1 Nicotiana knightiana
AATATTTATAGCAAAAAATAGTATAGAATTTGGGTGTGGTCAAAAAATAGTTGTTCACAAGTGGAATACACGAAAGCACTAGTCATCCTAATTTGCATGCCACAGTAACTTATAACCCCCTAGTCCCACCAAGTTCCCATGCTCCACAAATGATTACCCCCATGTGATAATCACACTCACAACACTACAAGTTTAAAGCCTATAAATATTTCCTCCTTAGATGTATACAACCCCACCACTGATTTCCTTAACCACACGACCACATCTATTGCCACAGAACAAACTACTACTCAATAACCATCCAATGACCCTCTCTAACACACTCTGCCAACAACAACCTGGACAACAACCAGTTATTTCATCTTCCTCGATTGAGCATGCATGGACCTCCCATGTCCCAGGAAAACACACTAATGGTTTAAACATCTCAAACGGAGATGATGGATTTTCCTATACAGTCTTGGTTAGAGATGGGACTACAGGGCCTTAACTAGTCTTTACGATGGAAATAAATGGCTAGGAAGTAATCTTGCTAATGCAGAACCTATCTCATTTAGCGGAGATAGTAACGGAAGGAATGAGACTAGGAATGGAGGCAGTGGCTCAGAATCAGTGGTACACCAACCACCAGCCATTCATACTGGAGTACCATACTCCACCTCCCACTCCTGCCCCATGGATGCCGTTTATGCAGACCCACCGTGCAACTCCCCAACATCTCTCCAACCTCCTTCCATTTTATCCTCCACACCATATGGGCCAGGTATATGCACCATGTTTTCAGAACCTAACATTCTTCAACCCACTAGCACCATACTCGACTCCAGGCAGCCCATTGGAGGAACTAACTCCACCAAACAACCCTTCCTCTCCTCAAGAACTCGACATGGATACAAGGCACGAGCTGGCCCAAATTCTGGAGGAGTTAAGGGAGACCAGGACATAGTTTCTATGGCTGACAAGTGTTCACTTTTTCAACCTCAAAGAAAGGTACGAAAAAAAGTTTATCCTCAAATGTCCACCGGAGTTGATAAGATGAAATCTCAATTTCAAAGTCAATACAAATCTAGCAGCAGGAAAATATGCAATAGTAATAATTCCCACTCTCCCTCCACTATTTATTCCAGTGGAGATTCCAATTCATACGACTCAGCAGGAGGAGGTTCTCCTGAACCCTAGTTCCCCGACAAACGTTCCTTTGGTTAGAATCATGAATATCCTTGTACGGAATTGTAGGGGGTCACACAATCCTGAATTTAGACGTCATTTTAGGTCACTTCTGGACAACCATAGACCTGCCCTTGTTGTCTTGTTGGAAACTCACATGCACTATCACAATAGGCTTAGGGATGCCTATCAATTCACTAACATGGCACATGTCCCTGCTAATGATCTTATTGGAGGGTTAGTAGTGTTTTGGAATGAAGAGCATATCAAAGTGGAAGAGCTTAGGATGACTGAGCAGGAAATACACTGTATTGTCCATGTAAGTCCTTCAAAACCAAAATGGTTGTTCTCTGCTATTTATGCTAGTACAATTGCTTCTCTGCGTTCTAATCTTTGGGATCATATGATGTTTATGCATGATAACTATTGTATGGCCTAGGTGATCGGGGGAGACTTTAATGAAATATTATTTCGTAGTGAGAAATTTGGTGGTCTGCCACCTAGTGCTAACATGATAGACAAGTTTAGTAGGTGTATTAATTATTGTTATCTAGTTGACTTAGGTTATACGGGTAGTAAGTTCACCTGGACAAACAACCGTAAGCACAAGCATATTATATTAGAAAGGCTAGATAGGTTTTTCGCAAATTATGACTACATAAAAATGCTCTCAGAAGCTAAGGTGCATCACCTACCTAGAACATATTCTGATCATTGTCCTTTATTACAATCTTTGGACAATTACATTAAAATACCTTCAAAAATATTTAGATTTGAACCTATGTGGGTTACTCATCCACAATTCCAACAATTGGTTGAGCAAGTTTGGGCACAGGACCTTAATATAATTCAATCTACAAAAAAATTTCAAGAAGTTGTCACTGTTTGGAATAAGGATGTGTTTGGTAACATCTATGCACGTAAAAAAAATATTTTGGCTCATCTCAAAGGGATACAATCTTCTTATAAGTATCCCCACAGTGTGTTTTTGAAAAAACTGGAAGTAGAATTTGAATAATGAGTTTAGTAATATACTTAGAATGGAGGAGGACTTTTGGAAATTAAAATCACAGCTTACTTGGCTTAAAAATGGTGATGCTAACACTAAATTTTTTCACATATCCACCTTACATAGAAGAAGAAGAAACAGAATCACTTATTTGCAAGATAAGATGGGTAATTGGCACTATGACCAAGCTGATATTAATAACATTATACAGGATTTCTACAACAAATTATTCACCACTGACCAAGCTAAGTCAACTATTAATTAACACCAATCCTCCACCTCATATTATTAATGAACTATTTAAAACATTAAACATGCCATTGCAAGATATGGAAATTACAAACGCTATTAACAGTTTTCAACCCTATAAAGCACCAAGACCAGATGGGCTACATCCTTACTTTTACCAAAAATACTGGCATATTGTAGGAAACAATGTTAAGAAATTTTGTCATAACACTTTCATGGCCAATTCAATTCCTCAACCAGTGAATAAAACATATATTTGTTTGATTCCTAAAGTTAAAAACCCTCAAACTATCCAACAGTATCGACCTATTAGCCTTTGTAACACTAGTTATAAGCCGATTACAAAAAATTTAGTTAATCGCCTTAAACCTATTATACCCCACATAATAGGCCCAACACAAACAAGTTTCCAGCAAGGTAAAAGAGCATGTGACAATGCTATCATAGTACAAGAAGCTTTATCATACTTTCACAAAATGAAAGGAAAGAAAGGCTATATACTACTAAAACTAGATTTAGAAAAAGCTTTTGACCGGTTAGAGTGGTCATTCATAAAACATACCCTAACTTATTTTGGATTTCCCACACACACTATTACCTTAATTATGTCATGTATTACCACAACTTCTACTTCAATACTTATAAATGGATCTCAGATTCCTTACTTCACACCTACAAGGGGTATCAGGCAGGGAGACCCTTTATCCCCTTACATTTTTATTCTATGTATGAAAATGTTATCTAGATACATAAATCTCTCGGTGGACCACCTTCAATGATCACCAATTAGTTTGTCTCAATCAGGTCCTAAGCTATCCCATTTGTTCTTTGCAGATGACTTGCTTCTATTCTCTAAAATAACTCCTACAAGTTGTAATGCTATCACTAATGTGTTAAATACGTTTACCACTCTCTCAGGTCAAAAAATAAATTTTGAGAAATCACAAATTTTTTTCTCAAACAACTGCAATAGTCATGACAAGGAATTAGCCTTAAGATGTTTTCAAATATCAGAAGGTAAACAGTTTGGCAAGTACCTAGGCTTTCCATTATTCAACGCAAAACTTACGAATTGTCACGCCCCGAATTTGGGGAGGCGTGGCTTGCACCCGGTGCCCCATTGGCCCGAGCGAACCACTCTGTAACTCATTTATTTTCTTTGTGACTATCATGGGCTAACATGGCCACAACTCATAATGTACAAGTGTAAGTGGGAAAATATTGTATCACGAAATCATTTTTTTTATTTTTATAATCACTGAATCATTTTTTTTCTTAAAACATGAATACATATGGGCCGTCAAGGCCTCTGACATACTGTACAAAATGAACATCTATCTACAAAGCCTCTAAAATTTACTGACATCAAACAGGACAGGGTACCGGCCTCCCCATAAGTCTGTAGTAAAACTCTGACACGATGACTCATAGACTTGGTTGCACTCCGAATGAGGTGGAGTCTTACCGATCCTTCGTTGAATGCCAAATCCCGTCTACTATGAGGGCTCGTCAAACTAATTATCTATACCTGCATGCATGAATGCAACGTCCCCAACAAAAGGATGTCAGTACGAATAATGTACTGAGTATGTAAGGCGAAATTGAAACGTAATAATAAGTCAACATTAATTAAGTACACATAAACAACCTTTAAATCTGGATAGCTCTGTAGATCATGAAATATTTATAATGTCATACATATGCGTACAAATGTCATGTAATGCATAGGTTTGTACGTACATAACATCATCAAGCCTCTGAGGACATCTCAACATATCATCTCGGCCATTGTGGGCAAATCATCAACATATATCAACTGATCAGGTGGTGATGCGTATATAACGCCATAACATTTCCCTATCCCATATCCCATATACATATATATACATACATATATACGTGTATATACCGCCGTTGGAATATACATACATATATACGCGTATATAACGTCGTTTGAACCATATTTCAGCCACTGTGGGCAACATCATCATCATATACCAGTTGATCAGGTGGTGGTGCGTATATAACGCCGTAACCTTTTCCATATTCCATATACATATATATATACGCGTATATAACGCCATCTGGTCATGGATCAATGTGCATATGTAAATGCATGAAATGCATATGAAATACGTCAATCAAAAGCTCTCGGTACGTCATAAGGCCATTATGCCTCTGATTAATATCATGAAATAAACTTTACCAACATACGTATTTTCGAGACCCATGAATAGAAGATAATCATAATTCACATGGGGAATTAAGTATATAGACACCCCTAGTATTTCTATGAATAGAGTAATTTATGAAAATCATAAGTTTGCTCGTTTCTTCCGTATAATTTGGATCATGCCAAAAAGAAAGAAGGGATTGCCTTAACATACCGCGACCCTTACAAAATTGAGGTCTGAGCTGCATGAACCAGTGAGATAGAAGGTGGTGTTGCTGTAACATCAAAAGCAATCAAACAGATTACAGTGGATTGATCGTACTCCAAGGAAATGGCTACTCCAGAGAACTAATTTCCCAAATTCAGGTTCTCCATTGCAATATTATGTGCACTTGAGAAGAGGTCAACAGTTTGAGAATCAACAATCTTACTCCCTATTGATTATAAATTAAATACATAAAGCAAACCAAGTCTCTTATTTTGTAGTGAGAAAATTGACAAAAGTGGGATGACTAGTCTTAGTAATACAAGAAAAAAGTTAATAACGAATTGTCACTTTCTAAACCAAAAAATAACTTTGGAGATTTTATTCAACTAGCCTAAGCATATCTTTAGTAACTTTGAAGAATAATTCAATCCGATGAGGTTTGATCTTTTGCTTTTTATTTTCCCAAACAGGTTCGAACATGTATAGCTAGATATAATTTTTGGGTTTAAACATAATTTTGCTAGCTAGATATGAACGTTAGAGTGCCAAAGTTTTCAATGAACATGCCACCTATCCTGACAGTTACATGAGTCACAATGTAGGAAATTAGGGGGTTTGACACGTTATGGGGCGGTAAATTCTTATCCAATAATGTATTAATTAATTAATTAGGTAATATTTTGCTACTCGATAATTAATTAATTATCCGTAATTAAAAATTGTCTCAAATTATTTAAATTTTTTATTTTTATTTTTGATATGCTTTATATATCCTACTATTATGGTTATGTGGTACCATATAAATTAATACATATATTATTACTTCATTAAAACATCCATGTAAAGGTACATATATTTATCAACTTCTAATTTTCCTACTCTCGTATAAAGATTAAAAATTCTCGTACGCCTAATTTTTAAATGGTAAAAAGATATCATCCTTTTCTTGTGAGAAAATAATTTATATCTTTACAATTAGAAAAATCTCATAAACTTTTCTCATATTATGTATGTGTAAAATTTAAAGCATATTGGAAAGTAATAATATTAACTAGTTTTTCGCCACATGCGTTGCACGTGTATATTAAATCATATGTATATATATTATTTTCGATATAATATTATCACAAACAGCATAATCATCGACATATATCCTTCCATTAATGGATCTGTATCATTACTCCCCTTTTAATTCTAACTCATAATTATCTTCTGTATCAGAATTGAATGTCTCTTTCGATTTAAGTCCTTTGTTTGCATCTTTAAAATACATCCACATAGTATCCAAGAGGCAGAACTATCAATATCCAGTTTTGAATAAAAGAACATATTTTTTTTTTTGCCATATTAATTACCAGCGTAAGTTTATAGATTTCGCCGACCATTATGACTCAAATGGTCTTAATCCCTTCAAGCTCATATGGGTTACTACGACTCATACTAATATTAAAATACGGGATGTAACACGAATACTGATTTCTAATTTTTCCTTTACAACTTTAGATCAAAATTAGCGGGTTGGAAGACTAACTTCTTAACTCTAACAGGACGTACTACTCTCATTAAATTCACTCTTAATAACTTGCCTAATCATATAATGCAGTACATTAAGTTACCAACCAACATTATCAAAAGAATGGAACAGTACCAAAAAAAATTTCTTTGGGGTACCACTCCATCAAAAAGTAAAATACACCTTATTAAATGGGAAAAAATAACTTAACCAATCAAAGACGGGGGACTAGGTATCCAAAAACTTAAAATCAAAAATACTGCCCTACTATGATTAGCATGGCGAGCTTTCCATAATCCTAACTCTCTATGGGTTAAAGTCCTTACTAATAAATATCTTCACAAGAAACCTAATTCTTATACACCGGCTACATGACGCAACATACTCCAAGGTTGGCATGACTGTCAGCAGGGCCTACAATGGCATATCGGAACGGGTAATCGTATTAAGTTATGGATGGACAACTGGGTAAAAAATGGGACAACCCTAAGGTCATTAATTGAGGGTCTCTTTACATGTAACACAAGCAACACTACGTAAGTAGCATCCATAGCCATAATGGATGGGCTTGGTCAAAAATCCCTTTTCAGTTACCACTTGAATAAAAGCTTTAATACAAAGCCAATATATATCAAGACATAGCAAGAACCCAGACAAAATTTATTAGGGTTTAACTAGCACCGGGAATTTTACTCTTAATTCTATGTACCAAAGTATTCGTAGCCAAGGTTTTAAAAATAACGTCTCTTCTTACAATTTTAAATGGATTTGGGATCTCCCTGTCCACCCAAAGATTAGGTCTTATATTTGGTTACTATGCCATGCCAGGTTACCTACTCTACACAATCTTCATAAACAAAAAATAGTTCATACTTGTACGTGCACTAACTGTTTTCTAAAGGATGAAAATAATCATCATGTTTTTTTGGAATGTTTTAGGGCAACACAGTATTGGTTCGACATTGGAATGGAAAATTATATAAACACATTATTACACATTACCGATCCTCAAAATTGGCTCAAACAACTTATCTACTACGACAATAACAAATTCCCCAATAAAGTAAATCCTAAAACTTTTTTAGCATTAAGTCTCTGGAACATTTGGACTACTAGAAATAAAAATCTTTATGAAAGGGCCAATTCTTTAGTTAAGATTAGTACCACAATTCACCTTGCAACGGAATACTGCTACTTAGAAAATCATATAACAAGCTCCAAAATACGTACTAAAGTACCTCTAAAATGGATACCACTGGCGCCCAATATATATAAGCTCAACACAGATGGAGCGAAAAAATTTCTTCTACAAATGGTATCGGGAGTGTCATTAGAAATAACAAAGGATTGGATAAAAGGATTTGTGGGTAATATGCCTAAACAAAGCAGCTTAGCAACAAAATTGTATGCACTCCTTCAGGGGCTCATGCTGGCGAAGGAGCACAACCTCATACCACTACATGTAGAACTTGATGCCAAGAAGGCCATCACCTTACTTAATACTGATAACTGCCACTTAGCTAACCTCTTATTTGATTGCAGGCACCTACTGAAGGAACTCCGCGACCCGCTTGTTACCCATGCAACAAAGAACAAAATAGGTTAGCAGATAGCTTAGCTCGCGCAAGTAGTTTTTTGGAAGGAAATTTTCAGCTACAAGTCTATGATGATCCTCCAACTTTTGTAGTATAAACCTGGGAAGAAGATAAGCATGGATTACTCTTTTGCGCACCATAAATCAGAGTCCAGGCCAACATATCTTCTTAAATACGACATTAACAAATATCAACGATACTTAGCTTGTAATGTTGCGACTAGTACCAGTTGTATTACTAGCAGTAGTATGGGTAAGATAACAACTAAGGAAGACCTCTCTCTGTATGCAATGACTTAAGTTATATATATATATATAATATTTCGCTATTTACCAAAAAATAAAAAGGAGAAGGCTTTTCCTCTCTTTTTAATAATATATAGATATAGATTATTATATTATTCTCAATAATATTATCTGAATTTTTATGAATAAAATATCTATTAAATTAATGAGACTTATATAGGCATCAAATAACTTTTTTTTTCTGTATTTTTCTTTATTGTGTTATCTTATATTTAGTATTATTGCATTGTTAATAGAAACTTTTATTAGCATATTACTTTATTTATAATAGAAGATATGTATTTTTTTTTTATTCTATTATTCTCAATAATATTTTTTGAGTATGTTAGTCAACCGACTTTTATGTTCAACTATGCTAGTCTATTCATTTTTGTGATCTCTGATCTAGAATTAATTATTTTTGGCTAAGATTTACCCTATATCTACTTATTTGATTAGTTTAACAAAAAGGCTCAAAACTTTTTGGTCAAACAATTTGGCGTCGTCTATGGGGATTTTCTAGCCAAAGTTTTAGTTTCCTCTATATCTAAATTCAGTTCTAGTTCCACTTCTCGTTCTTTATAGCTTCGTCTTTTCGTTACAAACGCAAACTTGAGAAATTTGTTGGCAAGCTCTTGAAATAGCCAGATCAACCAAAATTAGATTTTTGCATGAAATATAAATTATGTTTGATATCTATACGAAAACTGCATTTTGCTGTAGTAATGGTTTTTGTACGTCGTGAGTGTAAATTATTAGAGTAGGATTATGGACATTATGCACTGAACACGTCCACAATCCTATTGTCATATTAACTCTAAACACCAATCTATACCTTATGCATACTGCCCTACCTCTCTTAGAAAGGAATGATAGCCTATTGTGTAATTCATTGAAATTATAAACTTGTCCTGCATGTATGCTTATGATATGACTTATATTTCTGTTAACTTTGTGCACCCAGGATTGGATCGGATTGGGACTCGAACTCGAGATCCTAACGGGCGAAGTAAGTTGCAGTCCGTAAGATGCCCAGATTCGACTGACGACGGAGCTAAGCACGAGGCTGAGATCAGAGCTAAAGCTAGCACTCGAGTAAAGAGCAAAACGAGTCGTTCTACGGCGCGACTCTTAGTTCGTGGCCAATAAAGTCGCAGGGACTTTCCAAATCAAGGACCAGAGACTGCAAAAACACCAGTCCAAAGATTTGCAAGATGTCACCCGAGTTTGATGAATGTCAGCTCGACCAAACCCCTCGAGCACAGAGCGCCAAAGTAGGAGACCTTGCCAAACTGGTAGCAGCCACAAAGCATAGCCAGAGAAGGGAACGTGGTCATCCCCCTCCACTCGTCAACCAATCAAGTCGAGGTAACAAACGATTTTGTTTGGTTTTAACTTTCTATTTTTTAGAGTGGGACAGAAACAGGAGCATTCTTCCAGATGCGCGAACAGGGAACAAACGCCATCACAAAAATAAAAAAAAGGTCGAAGTCCGGATTCTTCAAAAAATGGCACATCAAGAAAATGCTCTCCACGACATGTCATCCTGCAGACAACGGTCAAGCGAAATCCCCCAATAAATCGATACTTCACATCATAAAGAAAAAAGCTGTATAGACTGGGACTGGGTTGCCAGCCCGGAAAACATGCAAGTCTCTCCAACATATGCAGGCAGAGCATAAGTACGTGAAGCTCACCCACATTTTTACCAAAGCGACGTTGTGTCGATACAACAAGTTAAATTTGACCTCGCTCGAACCAACTACGGGTTATATTCGACCTCGTTTAAATTCACGCCCATGTGGCCCCCCGGCCATCATCAATTAAAAGTGTTAACTTCGACCTCGCTCGAGTTGACAACAAGTTAAATTCGACCTTGCTCGAATCAACTACGGTTATATTCTACCTCGTTCGAATGCATGCCCATGTGGCCCCCCGGCCATCATCAATTAAAAGAGTTAACTTCGACCTCGCTCGAGTTGACAACAAGTTAAATTCGACCTCGCTCGAAACAACTACGGGTTATATTCGACCTCATTCGAATTCACGCCCATATGGCCCCCGACCATCATCAATTAAAAGAGTTAACTTCGACCTCGCTCGAATTGACAACAAGTTAAATTAAACCTTGCTCGAATCAACT
This sequence comes from Nicotiana knightiana, assembly GCA_005239525.1. Lineage (NCBI taxonomy): Eukaryota > Viridiplantae > Streptophyta > Magnoliopsida > Solanales > Solanaceae > Nicotiana > Nicotiana knightiana. The sequence continues at coordinate 10,342 of MDKJ01366969.1, forward strand.
ACGGGTTATATTCGACCTTGTTCGAATTCACGCCCATGTGGTCCCCGACCATCATCAATTAAAAGAGTTAACTTTGACCTCACTCGAGTTGACAACAAGTTAAATTCGACCTCGCTCGAATAAACTACGGGTTATATTCGATCTCGTTCGAATTCACGCTCATGTGGCCCCCGACCATCATCAATTAAAAGAGTTAACTTCGACCTCGCTCGAGTTGACAACAAGTTAAATTCGACCTCGCTCGAACCAATTACATGTTAT
>ML410180.1:866-74813 GCA_005239525.1 Nicotiana knightiana
GCTGCAAATATAATCTGGGGTACTACGCCCAGAGTCGATCCCACAAGGAGTTAACGTATCAAGCAAGCTGTCAGAATACTAAACTTTCACTTGGTGTTGTTTAAACTACTACAACTGAATGAAAATATTAAAACTAAAGATTAACTACAATAAGGTGTAAACAATTGTAATAAAGGTCTAAAGTTATGGTTTCCCCCGTCGGTGAACTTCCTTCTCGGATACTTCTTATAGTTTGATTAGTTGTCTCTATCAATCATGAACACTCTATCTACCATAAATCTCTCTCAAGTAATTATGATAATTTACTAGACGCACTCTCTCAAGTTACGCTAGCTAGATTGCATTACAGTTCACTTTAGATTGCACCCGAGGTATCGTTATCTCTAATCCAACCTCTAAACCCTCGGTTATGACTTTCGTCTATACTCCGGGAGTGATGTTGTTCAAACAACTACCTAAATATGCACTCTCTCTCAAGTAGATACATAATAAGTAGGAACAGATAATTGAGGGCCCTTTCAATCAACTACAACAAGGACGTAGTTGAACAATAGAGATTAACAACCAATCAAAGCTATATTAATATCACAATAAGTTCATCCCCCAACGGGTTCCACCAAAACCCTAGATTAAAGAAATTAGCTAAACATNGAGTCGTATTCCACAGGCGTCTCTTGTCTCTAATGGCATCTCTCTCTTCAAGTTGTATTTTTGGGTCTATTTATATGTTTGGGACAAACCCTAAATGTGTAGGAGACTTCTATTCAAATCGGGAAACACTTAAAACCTTCAAAACTCGGATTGGACCAGACCAGGGACCTGGCCTTATGGCCCAAACGCCTGGATAAAGCCAGACCAGGCCTGGCCTTAGGGCTCAAAAGCCTGGATAAAGCCTGGCCAGGCCAGGCCTTAGGGCTCAAAAGCCTGGATAAAGCCAGGCCAGGCCTGGCCTTAGGGCTCAAAAGCCTGGATAAAGCCAGGCAAGCCTTTTCAACTCTTGAGCGTATTTTTTTGACGTTTATGCATCCATTTAGCTCGGCTTCCATCTCCAACTCACCTACACATGAAATAGACTCCATTAAGCACATACGAAGTGTATTTTTATCATTAACGCACATAAAATGCAAGGCACATAATGTGTTAAACCATGAATTCTAGCCACACATCACTAATTCAATGTAATTTTTGTATAGGGTCGCTTCCAAACTAACGTGGAGGAATTCATCCGCACTCAGCCACCTTGAGTCGGGCGAGCCAATCCAACCTTCGGATGAGGATGCTGAAAGAATATGGATGGAGTCTGCTGGCGATCCAAAATGGGGGAAGGTATACGGGCTTCCTGTTAATAAATTCCATAGCTATAAGTGTGGAATGCAAGGAATAGGGACTTCCTCGCAAGGCGACCAACTTGATGGGGAGAGCCTCTCCGCTATGCGGAGACTATGACAAAGCTCACATCCGAGCTAGAAGCAGCCAAGGAAAGAGAAAAGTTAGAGATGCTCAGTACCTTGGCATGCAAGCTCAGATCAGAACTCTCCTATCTACTGGAGCTTTTCTGATTCCCCAGTCTCGTGAGTCATCACCAGACGCTCGACCTGCACGTGAGCATTCCTCCCGTCCTCCCCATGATCGTTCCTCCCGTCCTCTACGAGACCCTTCTTATACCGTCTTATAGATAAAAGTTCATCAAACGGTGATGATGATGTTGTACAAAACACTCCTTGACTTTTATATACTTTAAACTAGACAAATAGAACCGGTTTTGAAGTAGTTGTAATAAGCTTTAACTTAGTTTTGTTGTTTAATTTGTTAGTTCTATTGAACTTTAATTTGTTAGTTTTAATGTGTTTTTTGAATTGTGTTGTTGTTGTGTTGTTGTTGTTTTTGTTGTGTTGTTGTGCTGTTGTTGTGGAGATTTTGGTATAGAATTGTATTGTATGTATTGACTTGTATTGTTATTTAGGGATTTTGGTATGTTGGCAGGTGGTGTAACTGCCAAAACAGGCATTTTATGCCAAAATTATAACCCAGAAAAGCGATCAAAGTTGGTCGCTTTTCTATTTTAAAAAAAATTCTGGGAATTAGCGACCAACCTTGGTCGCTTATGAATAAAAAAAAATTAAAAAATTAAACATTAGCGACCAAGGTTGGTCGCTTATGAACCCAGATTTTAAAATTAGCGACCAACCTTGGTCGCTTATGAATAAAAAAAAATTAAAAAATTAAACATTAGCGACCAAGGTTGGTCGCTTATGAACCCAGATTTTAAAATTAGCGACCAACCTTGGTCGCTTATGAATAAAAAAAAATTAAAAAATTAAACATTAGCGACCAAGGTTGGTCGCTTATGAACCCAGATTTTAAAATTAGCGACCAACCTTGGTCGCTTATGAATAAAAAAAAATTAAAAAATTAAACATTAGCGACCAAGGTTGGTCGCTTATGAACCCAGATTTTAAAATTAGCGACCAACCTTGGTCGCTACTGTTAAATATATATTTTTAAATTATAATAATTAATTAAACATCGTAATTTAAATATACCGACCAACTTTGGTTGGTAAATTTAAATTATTAAAATATTATAGAGACCAAAGTTGGTCGGTATTTTGTTTACAGTGCACAGTTCGTCCTTTTACCTTAGCGACCAAAGTTGGTCGCTTTAGTCACTAAGGTAAAGGACCATCAATATAGCGATCAAGCGTGTTTGAACGCATTTTGGTCGGTAATTTGACATAAACAGCCAACGTTGGTCGCTATTTTTGGTTGCTTTTTACCAGATTTCTAGTAATGTTACTTAATCATTATGCTAATAAAGTTTTACTTTTCAACAAGGATTTGTTTTTCTTTTCATAACATCTCCTTTTCAAAATTAAAATTTTCATGTCTAAGTCCACTATTCACCAATCATTGCTACCATTAATATTCTATACACAATTGCCGGGACATAGACATATTACCTGAATACTTGGATCTTCTTCCCACAAAATATTTCTCACAAGGTTAGGCTTTAGCTTTCCCCAGAATGTGCCGTCGGTAGTCTCCAAATACTATACTAGTGGTATTCTCTTAAGGAGCTAAATCAAAATTACCCTCTTTTACTAATCCTTGTCCATCACAACGTGCAGCAACAAAAGAATGGGCTTGGCCCACATTTTTCTTTAATATAATCTTAAATAGAATTTAAAAATTTAGCCACTAGCCACTTATTTAGTACACTATTTTATGTATTATAATTATATTCTCTTCCGCTAGCTTATTATTTAACCAAATATCTATAAACTAAATTAATTTTCCAATCCCTTAATTAAAAAGTGTATAAAAATATTTTGGATTATTACAGTTATGTACTTCCACTTTACTGTTTTACATGTTCTAATGTTTTTCAGTTTCCTTTCCCATTTTCACTTTGATATATTCATCTGTTACAGTCTTTAACTGATTATTTTATTCCTTTCTTTCTTTGATCTCCCAGGAGGTTTTGAGGGGCATTTCATGTCTCCTTTTGTTTATTCTCAGCTGTGCTTATATTCCCTACTAACTGTCTGTTTCTTAAGTTTTATGCTTGCATGTTGTTTTAATGTGTTAGAAAAGTGAGTAGAAGAAGAAAAATCTACAAGCTCGAAATGTGGCCTAGTTTGTCTTTTCTCAAAATATTTTTGGATACCTGAGAAATCCGTTGTCTATAAAAACTCGATGAATAATGGGCATGTCCCTCTACTTTCTCCACTGAAATACCGATTCCCTAACAGGCGCCTACGACATACATCCTGTGCTGTACTACCTTTGCCATTGAAAAAATGTTGTCCGACCAAATTACACCAGTCCTTTCTCTCGATCTCTTTCTGTTGCTTATCGTTATGATATTTGTGCACAATTTCTTTATACTCTCTCTAGTTGGTTGTGTGGTCTAGCTACTGGTTTAGAAAACACATGGACTAACATTCAATTTCACACTGGTGGCAGCATCGTGCAAGGGCTAAAGAAAAACACTGATGACAAAAAGGATCTCTAGCTCTATACTCACTATTATGAGCGCTATAGGGCTAATTTTGATTCTTTGAAGGTAGAAGCAAATATGAAGCGGAAGTTACACGTGAAATTATTGAATCTTGAAGTAAAGGAATTGCAATCAAAGGACTTCAGCTGGGCAGTAAATGGACTTAATAGACTCTTCCAATCAAGACGGATTCTCGCTTGTTCTTATCCAGTTGCATTCTACATATTTGTTAAGGCGTTGTTTGCAGATGAAATTAAACCAAAGGAAAGGCAAATGAAGCAGAACCTTTTTGAGAACCTGCAGCAGCAACTTGAAGAAAATGTTAAAAGACTTTCAATTTTATTGGAAGAGCCATTTGCTGACTATCGTGAAGATAAGCTTTCGGAGACTAGAATGGAGATCATCACTCTCTCTACAGTAACTGACAACCTCTGCAAAAAGCTGTAAGTGTGCATTACACCTAATAATTAGTTATGCAGTTTGAAGGAGAGCCTTGACATAACTAGTATAGTTGGGGTTCGAGCACTGGAAACAGTCCCTATACAAGATAAGGTTGCGTACAATAGACCTTTGTGGTCCGGCCTTTCCCCGAACCCCGCGTATAGCAGGAGCTTAGTATAAACATAAACATAATTTATACCAGGATCTTGAACATAATAATCTTACATAAAATTGTTACAGAAAACACACCTGAATCGTAAGCTATTATCACGAAGCGGAAGCGTTAGTTGGAATTGGTTTCTCGACCCTTGCCCTAACTTTCGTTAGCGCTGTATTTAGTGATGGGAGAGAGAAATAAAATATGATAACCCTAATGGGTGGGAAGATGACCAATTTATAGAGATTCTCGCTTAATCCGGTACGTCCATCAAATAACCAATCGGACGGACGAGATTTGATCATTAATTAAATACTACAATTATGGGCCTTAAACTTATTAGTCCACCAATATACGTAGGAAAACTTACATTCTCCCACTTGGCCCAATAATCATATAATATTAATATTTAATAATATAAACATTAGTTGCAAAAAATCTCTTCTAAATGTCCATCATAAATATCATAATACGATAAACTATTAAATGTGAGTTATGGCGGTTATATAATATTTGTCTACATACTTCCTTCCATATACTACAACATTATCACCTCATTGTACCAGGTCTGTAAGTTATAAAATATTATGGTCCACAATAATGTTTCATTCAGACTTATCCTGTAATATCTCAAAACAATAATGTGTACACCATTATGAGAAACAGGAAATCACTAATGTATATCAGAAACACATAAATGAGCTCAGAGTGTCGAAACATCATAAATACAACCATGACTCATTCTATGTACATATTCTTTAAATATCTTTGGATGTAAACGTTTCGTTAATAGATCTGCAATCATGAGATCAGTTCTAATATGCTCAAGTGACATTCTTTGTTTCTGAACTTCCTCCTTGACGGTAAAGTACTTTAATTCCATATGTTTGGCACCTTTGGAGTACTTATCGTTCTTGGAGAAGAATATTGTGGCAGAATTATCACAGTAAATTTTCAACGGCTTGGTAATGGTGTCGACAACCCCCAAGTTCTGAAATAAAGTTTTGCAACCATAATGCATGAATTGTGGCTTCAAAACATACCACAAATTCTGCTTCCATCGTGGATGTAGCAATGACGGACTGTTTGGCACTCTTCCACGATATTGCTCCTTCAGCTAATTAGAACAAATAAACAAACGTAAACTTTCTAGTGTCAATACATCCAGCGAAATCTGAATCCGAGTATCCAACAACTTCCAAATCCTTAGATATCATATACATGAGCATGTAATCCTTCGTTCCTTTCAAGTACCTCAAAACTTTCTTTGCAGCTTTCCAGTGATCAATTCCTTGGTTACTCTGATATCTTCCCAGCATTCCGACAACAAAACTAATATCTGGCCTTGTGCAAGTCTGAGCATACATCAGACTACCAACAATACAAGAGTAAGGAATTGATTCAGTTTCTTTTCGTTCTACATCATTCTTAGGGCATTGCATGAGACTAAATTTGTCCCCTTTTTGAATTGGAACAGTTCCTGTTGAACAATTGTTCATATTAAATCTCTCTAGAATTATTTTGGTATAGCCTTTCTGAGACAATCTCAATAATCCTTGAGATCTATCACAAAATATTTCTATTCTTATTACATAGGATGCCTCACCCATATCTTTCATTTTAAAATTTTTAGAGAGAAAATCTTTAGTCTCACGCAATATGCCTAAATCATTAGCAGCAAGTAGAATATCATCAACATATAGGACTAAAAATATAAACTTTCTCCCACTGATCTTTTGGTATATACATTGATTGACAGTATTTTCCACAATTCAAAAGATGTTATGGTATCATTAAATTTTATATATCATTATCGTGAGGCTTGTTTAAGTCCATATATTGACTTCTTCAATTTACACACCATTTGACCTTTTCCTTTAGTTTCGAAACCCTCTGGTTGGTCCATATAAACTTCTTCCTTGAGGTCTCCATTAAGAAATGCAGTTTTCACATACATTTGGTGTAACTCTAATTCATAATGAGCCACCAAAGCCATAATAATTCTTAACGAGTCTTTCTTTGAGACCGGTGAAAAGGTCTTTTTATAAGCAATGCCTCCTTTATGAGTATAACCTTTGGCAACAAGACTGGCTTTGTATCATTTAATATTGCCATTTGAATCATGTTTGGTCTTAAAGACCCATCTACACCCGATTCTTTTAGAATTTTCTGGCAATTCAACGAGATTCCAGACTTTATTGTATTCCATGGATTTTAACGCTTTATTCATGGCATCAATCCATTTTTCAGATTCATTACTTTCTATGACTTGTGAAAATGAAAGGATCTTTATTAATATCAATATCAAAATCTGACTTTTGCAAATAAACCACGTAACCATCCAAAATAGCCGATTTTCTAACTCTTTGAGATTTTCTTAATGGCATTTCTTGTGGTTCACTTGTGTCAGATATTTGTGAGTTCGTTTCGTCGTGAAGTGTTTCATCCAAATGTTGCTCGGTGATGTCAAAGTGTTCTTCAACAACTGGAACAATATTTGGTATTTGTGTGGAAGTAGGAGGCACACTCGTGGGTAATGGAACATTGACCCTCACCTATTTTATTTTCACACTTTGTTTTTCAACATTCCCACTAACTTCACCATTCTCAATGAATCTTGCATTACCGGTTTCAATAATTCTCGAACTATGGTTTGGACAGTAAAACACATCCCCTTTAGATTTCTCTAGGCAACCAATAAAGTAACCACTTACTGTTCAAGATCTAATTTCTTTTCTTGTGGATTATAAATCTAGCTTCCGCTGGGCAACCCCAAACATGCAGGTGCCTTAAACTAGATTTTCTTCCTGTCCACAGTTCAAAAGGAGTCTTTGAAACTGCCTTACTAGGAACCCTGTTTAATAAATATACAGCGATTGGAAGATCATACATCCACAATGATTTGGGTGATGAGGAATTACTCATCATGCTCCTAACTATATCTATAAGTGTTCGATTACGCCTTTCTGCAACACTATTTTGTTGAGGTGTTCCTGGCATAGTATATTATGCACATATGCCATGTTGCTCGAGAAACTTTGCAAATGGACCTGGACATAGTCCTTGTTCATTATATTTTTCATAAATATTCACCACCTCTATCTGACCTAATGATTTTCGCGTTCTTAGCTAATTGCCTTTTAACCTCATTAACAAACACTTTGAGAGCATCTGTTACTTGAGATTTTTCTTTCAGCAAATAGATGTATCCATAACGTGAAAAGTCATCGATAAAGTGATAAAATATTTTTCTCCATGAAAAGATGGAACATCAAAGGGTCTACTAATATCGGTGTGTATAATTTCAAGAAGTTGGGTGCTTCTTGTGGCACCTTTCTTACTATGCTTGGTTTGCTTTCCCTTAATGCAATCCAAACATATATTAAGATCATTAAAATTTTGATTCGGAAGAATCTCATTCTTTACTAATCTTTCAAACCTTTCTTTGGATATATGACCCAAATAGTAAGCAGAACCTTCATATAGTGAACTACGTTTAGTTACAACATTATGTTGAATAGTAAGAAGGGATTCAGAAAATCCAATATCGAGCTTCAATTTATATAAACCATCACTAAGATACCAGAACCATAAAAATGGCATTATTATAGAAATTAAAACATCCATTTCCAAACTTTAAATCAAATCCAAAAACATCAAGTCTTGAAATAGAAATCAAACCCCTAGAAACTGAAGGTAAATAAAGAGTCTGTAATAGATCACGGTGGCGTCCAGTCTATATGATCAAATGATAAGTCCTTATGCCTTCTATTGGAGCCTTCATACGATTTCCCGTGAACAAGAAATCCTTATTTGGAATTTGTAGTTTGGATCGTAAGGAATCTGTGCAACATAGTAGATACATGAGTAGTTGCACCAGAATCAAGCTTCCAAGTATTATTAGGAACTTCTACTAAATTTTATTGGAACATACAAAAGCACTAATTGTACCTTTCTTTTCGAACCAAGCTTTACGTTTCAAGCAATATTTCTGATAGTGTCTTTCCTTGTTACAGAAATGACATGTATCTGCCTTATGTTCCTTTTTAGCATTATGTGGAGCTTTAACAGGTGTTTTTTTCTTCTTGAACTTGTTGGCCTTCACTTTAATTCATTTACCAGCTCCTTGACCCATAAGGTTAATTGAATGATTCCCTTGTTTCTTAAGTCTTGACTCCTCCTGAGTAAGCATACTTGACAATTCACTAACATTTCACTTATCCTTAATAGTGTTATAGTTGATTTGAAAAGTTCCATACTCAAGAGGCAACGGGTTCAAAATAAACTGAACCAAGAAGGAGTCATCAACTTTTATCCCCAAGGTCTGAAGTTTTGCTATAATATTAATCATCTCGATGATATGATTTTTCATATTACGCGACCCATCAAACTTCATGGTTGTGATTTTAGCCATTAGCGTACAAGCGAGAGACTTATTTGCAGAACGAAAACGTTCTTCCACAAATTTCAGGTATTCCCTGGCACTTTCTGTTTGTGGGATAGTACCCTTAATGTTGTTGGCAATACTCATCCATATAAACATAAGGCTCAGTTTGTTAGAGTTGTTCCCAAGCTTTATGGAAAGATTTCTCACCGCATTGCTCGTATCAGTAATGGCAGCGGGCTTATCATTCAGCAGAGCCAAGTCAAGATCCATTACACCTAAGTGGAACTGGACTTGTTCATGCCCTTCAGAGAAGTTCACTCCAAGTAACAACGAGGCATGTGAATAAAGAGGATAGATGCAAAATATATAATACATGCTCACAAATCAATATGGATTCAGTAAAACAATAAAAGTATATCGCAGTTCTCCTTTGGGTAAATACTACGATAAACTATCATAATTTAAATGTCATTTAGTCTTTAATTACCAAACATATATGACATCTTTGGACATAGAATATATAATTGACTAAAGAATATTGATTTACCTCGTCATATTCACTTTTCATAGAATAATTGGTCCACCTTTGGGTAACTCCTTAAGTTCTACCAATAGTGAAAATTAATTTATCCATTTATTTTCAATCATAGGCATTTCATTAATTTCATGGATAAACTACAACTTTATGTATGCATATTTTTCATAAATATAGTAGTTTGGTCACTTTGGCGACTAACAAACTATATAAACATAAATGCACACATAAAATAAATATCAGAAGGTTTTGTGTATGTAAATACTTTAAATATTCAAGTTTGATCACTTTGGTGACTAACAAACTATATCAACAACAATCACATACATAAAATAAACAATGAATGGCTTTATCAACCAATAGTCCACAACATATTACTTGTATATTGACTTCTACGTCTCAAACAGAAACAATAATGAGAAGTCTTGTAGTTACCCTAAAGTTGCAGTTGGAAAGAGCAATGGCCTCTGCTTGAATTGTGTAAAAAACAAATTGAATTGTATTGGTAATATATGTACTAAATGAATGTTCATTACTAGATTTGATTTTTTCTTTTTGCAGATATGATTGTATTGACAATGATTTGCTGGTTCCTCTACAACATGCAACGCATACCATTGCTCACTATAGATCCGAGGGAGTGGAAAAAGCATCAGAGCTTCCTTGTTGACATTCTACCAACAATTGGTGTAGTAGATACACAATTTATCTTATAGGAAGCATTCTCAGTTAAAGGCGTGAAAATATGCAGGTTGCCTTCTATTTTTATGCTAGAGACTTGGAAGTACTATTGCATCCATCATTCTTTTTGTGACACTTGGGTGAATATAGTATTAAGTATATAATTTTATCAATTATACATAGTTCGAGTCCATTGTTTCTTTTCGCTCTTCTCGAGCCGAGGGTTTATCGAAAATAGTCTTTCTACTCCTCCTGAGCCGAGGGTCTATCGAAAACAGCCTCTCTACTCCGCCTGGGTAGGAATAAGGTCTGTGTATACACTACCCTCCTCAGACCCTACTTGTGAAATTTTACTGGGTTGTTATTGTATATAGTTCGAGTCGAAGATAATATAGGATGAACTTGCACCCCTGCCAGAAAGTGGATCTGCCTTGGGCCTTCATTTGTCCACATATATTAATAAGGAAAATTTACACGACACAGCAAACATATACAAAGTGTATTTATCATTCGTAGCTATATTTTTCAAAAAATTATCGTTTGTGGCTATATTTGAATTTTATAGCAAATCCACCTATAGTACTGAAACAAAAGATCAATTATTTTGAACTTAAACAAAAGAACAACAAGCTATAGTAACTCAATTGGTTAGAGCACTCGCTTAGTAAGCAAAGGTCTTGAGTTCAACTCTCAACAAGAACATTTTACTACAGTTACTCGCTTAGTATACATCCATATATTTCGCCTCGGTTGTAATTTGGCAAACTATATAGTTACATCTGATAATTCGGCTCTAACTGTGGTTCATTATCTTATGTCATATTTTGTAAAAATTGTATGGATAGCCACTTTTTAAAGTGGTATTTACTTTTTATCCAGCATTTTTAAGGATTAGCAATAGTAGCCACTAATTTATTAAAATTAATATGAAAAGACCGTGTTACCTTTTCTTCTATCTCTTTCATGCGTTAGATTTGCGTAAACAAACTAGTTTTGCTGCAACGATTTCAGTTCTCTTGTAATTTTCAATTCTCAAAATGATGGCTTAGCATTTCTTAAAAAGGTACGACCTGCTTTCCCTGTAAGTCTTATAAAGGTCTTTACATTTGAGTGGTGACCAATGAATTAAGTGGTTTTTGTTATTTATTTATGTACTTTAGTTGCTAATTGTTATTTACATATGGGTTTTGGTAAATTAGTTTTGTTACTAATTAAACTAGTCGTGATCTTTGATCGTATGCAATTATGATGGTAGATGTATTTCGGTTTGTGATTTATCTGATGTATTTTTGATTTTCTGCTACGTTATGGGTCCTGAACTTACAGTTGCAAGTTCAAAAGTTAAGGACAATAGGTCCTGAACTTACAATTACAAGTTCAAAAGTTAAGGACAATAGGTCCTGAAGTCCTGAACTTAGACTAACAAGCTCAAAAGTTAAGGACAATAGGTCATGAACTTAAGCTAAGAAGCTCAAAAGTTAAGGACAATAGGTCTTGAACTTAGGCTAAGAAGCCCAAAAGTTAAGGACAATAGGTCCTGAACTTAGACTAATAAGCTCAAAAGTTAAGGACAATAAGTCCTGAACTTACAGTTACAAGTTCAAAAGTTAAGGACACTTGATCCTGAACTTTATGAGCAGAAGAGTGTTTTCGTCCGAGCAGGTAAAGTTTATTTAATAACTTAAAAGTAAATACATATATTATCAGTGATTAACCGTGCCCTTCCCCGCTTATTTTTAGGTCTCTTCCAGACTCCTGAAGTATAAAAGTGTTATACCTCGGTCCAATATGCTAAAATGAATGGAACAAGCTTTACTCTCGTGAAAAGAAAGATGTGTGTTATTTGTTTTCGCACTTAACTTCACATCACCCAACTTCAGATTGTCTATCTTCTATCTTTACATAAATAACCGGTCATATTTATTATTTATTTTTTCTGACCGTATATATAAATTATACATTAAATATATATAATTATATATATTTAATACATAAATTATGCATATATTATATATTCGCTGACTATTTTTAATTTAAGCAATTGAATGAACGGCTATTTGGGTTAATTCTTCTTATTTTTTTATATATAAAATAATTCATGAGCTTGCTAATGCCAGACGATAAAAATTAAAATAGGTTATTTTAAAATATTTCAAATTTTGTGATTTCACTATTATAGCAATATACCGGTAAAGTTAAGTAACTAAAAAAGAGATATTAGTTTTGTGATTTTCGTTATTAACTTGACTACATCTTAGTACTAATTTTACCACAATAGTTGATAAAATTAAATCATTCTTATCTGGACATGATAAAAATAATCTGTGACTTTATTTAAAGCCGTATATATAAATAAAATCTTTTTATCAAAATCTGGGGTGACTATTTTTGACCAATGGCTGCAAAGAGTTACCATACTACAGAAAACCTATATAAGGCAAGAGTTTTCACGGCGATCGGTAACTCCACGAATCCTTCCTTCCCCTCGAAGTAAACAAGAATCAGCAAACAGTAGAATCCATTAAAAAGATTTACTTTTTAGTTTCTCTTTAATTTGGGGTCTTAAAAAAATATGGAGGACGGCAGTGTGTATGGGAGCAGTGATGATGAATTTTACAATGATGAAGAATCGGTTGATGGGTTTACACAAGTTGAAGTAGAGATTGATGCAGTCTGTCAAAAGCCTCCTTCATGCAAGGTTCACTTATTTGTAGATTATAGTACAAATAAACAATTTTGAAGTTTGGGTATTGTGCAATTCCTGAATCTGTCTCTAGCCCCCTTAATTCCCAATTTACCATCTTCATGCAAAACTTATCATTTTCTTGATTAGATTTTCCACACCAGGACATAATGCTATTTGGGTGTGGGTTTTAACTTAAGATGCCGTTGCCTATTGAACTGCGTTACTAATATATCATTTTTTCTTATAACCATGTGGACACACACACCTCGACTAATTTTATGGGTACAGGTATCGGATTGACCAGCGTTTACTACTACGTCATGTTTTATTTCCTTCACATTTTTTATGAGTAATTCATATTGTGTGATTTTCTTCTTTCTTCTGGTTTTGGTTGTAACTAGAAATACTCCTTTCACACACATACACGGGCATATAACATATATGCTCTGTATCAGAAATGGTGGTTTTTGAGCCCATATTGCATCCACCTCTAACAGTAAGGCCTCATTCGTTCTTTTTTAAGATTAAGACATCTGAATATCCAGATGTATATTAAGATTAAGATATCTAAACCTGAATGCACATCTGAATATTATGATGTGTATTAAGATCTGAATACTAAATGACTAAGACTGTTTGATTTTCAATATCTGAATGTATAAAATTTATCTTTATTTGAAAACTAATAAACATAAAATTTAAATGAAATACTTATTAACTAATATTCTATCAATAAAATATATAATTTTTTAAAATATAGTAGTTGCTGGTGGTGATGGCTAACGGTGGTGCTTGTGAATGCCGACTCGAGCCGGTGGTTGGTGGTAGATTTGATTGATGATGGCGGTTCAGGGTAGTAGCTAGTAGTGATTAGTAGTGGTGGCGATTATGATTGAGGATGGTGGTGGTGAGTGGTGATAGTTAATAATGGCGGGTGGTGGTAGTAGTTGTGATTGAGGAAGGTGGTTGTGGGTGGTGGTAGTTTATAATGATGGGCAGTGCCGGTAATGATTGTCAATGGTGACGGGTTGGTTAGTTGTGGTAGTTGAGGTGGATGAGTGTTTGTGGTTGAGAATGATTGGTGGTGGGAGTGGTGCGGATGGCAGCTGGTGGTAGTCGATTATGGTGGCGGCAATGATTGAGGATGATGGTGGTAATGGTGGTTGAGTACGATGGTGGTGGTGGTAGTTGATAATGGTAGGCAGTGGCGACAATTAATAATGAATATGGATGATAGCATCTTAATGAAATTAAGTATCTGTCATGGATCTTAATTATATAGACCTATTCAGACCCATTAAGTGATTGTGAATTAAAAAAAACAAACAAACTTAATGATTAATATCTGAATAATCATTATTCAGACTTTAAAAACAAACGCACTTAATGTCTGAGATCTGAATGATTAAGATTCAGAACTCTATTAAGTGCAAACAAATGAGGCTTAAGCATCATTCGGTTAACAATATGACAGGGTCAAGGACGCAAGTCCTGCAACTCTGTGTGTGTGTGTGTGTGTGTGTGTTGAAAGGATCAAATGACAAAGTTGGTTCAAGTTCTTAAGCATTTCGGGTGATTAAAGATGAGAAAACATAGTGAATAGTATTTTCTTTAACAAAAAGGAAGAGCATTAATGATTCCTAAAATCCTTTGTTATTATGCTGGAAATCCTGTAACTGAGATTAGCTTCTGGCCAGCAGCCTACTTTTTCATTTTCAGCCATATACAAGCATTTTCTACTCTCAAAAAGCTAATAGAAATTCTTTGAAGCAGTGAATACTATTTGCAAAGTGAGTGTACGAGCGTATGGGATATATAATTACTTCAGTGGTGAGATTGTCTGCTGTTTTCCTACTTACGAATTTCTTGATTTCTTTATGCCTGCTTTTGGATTTTGCAGGTGATCAGGAAAGAGTCCCTTTTATCTGCACAGGTCAGCACAATTTTCCCAGAAAATCGACTTTCCAATATGGATAAATAATTAATGATAGACATGTGAAGCATTAGTATTAAACTTGCAGAAAGAAGACTTGCAAAGAGTGATGGACTTGCTATCTCTGAAGGAGCATCATGCACGAAGCTTGCTTATTCATTATCGATGGGATGCTGACAAGGTCTTTGCTGTTCTTGTTGAGAGAGGGAGAGATAAGTTATATGCTGAAGCGGGTGTGACACTGGAAGGAAAAGATGATCATTGTTCCACTCTGTCGACAACTGAAATGACATGTCAAATTTGCTTCGAAGATGCCCCTGCTGAGAAGACTGCTGCAATGGACTGCAACCATAGATTTTGCAATGATTGTGAGCATCTACAATCCCTTCCCGGAGCCTCAATCTCTGGAGGAGTATCTGTGTTTCTTTTATCTCTTGTTCCCATTTAATCATTATACTAGTGACACAGCATTCTTGTTACATGCTTTGGAGTTTGTTGTCCCGACATTTGAAGTTTCTGTTTGTATGACTCACACAAGTGTGAGAGTTTGGAGGTCCCGTTCAAAATAGCCTAACTTTGAAATTACTGTTGATTTCAAGTTTTCACTGCATATTTAATGGCATTAATAACATTTAGAATTTGTTTCTGTAGCAGTCCTATAGCTTTGTTGATTTTCTTTGGTCCCGTTCATAATAACCTAACTTTGAAATAACTGATGATTTCAAGTTTTCACTGCATATTTAATGGAATTAACATTTAGAATCTGTTTCTGTAGCAGCCCTGTAGCTTTATTGATTTTCTTTAGTGTGAAAGTGATTAGCACATCTTGAAAAGTTCAAGAGCTAGATTCACTTGTTGCATTCATTGGTGCTTTCACTTTTTCTTGTCACTCAAACAAACTATGGTGTAGGTAAAAAGTTCCCTGTACTTGTTTTATGTAGGTTGGACAACTCATTTCATTGTAAAGATAAATGAGGGTAAGAGTAAACGAGTAACATGCATGGCCCAAAAGTGCAATGCAATCTGTGATGAAGGAAAGATTAGGGATCTCGTTACTGCAAAAGATCCCACTTTGGCAGAGAAATTTGATCGTTTTCTGCTAGAGTCATATATTGATGATAACAAGAGGGTTAAATGGTGCCCAAGTGTTCCTCATTGTGGAAATGCAATTCGTATTGAGGATGATGAATACTGCGAGGTTGAATGTGCTTGTGGCGTACAGTTTTGTTTTAATTGTTTATCTGAAGTGCACTCACCTTGTTCATGTCTGATGTGGGAATTTTGGATGAGGAAGTGCAAGGATGATTCAAAGACGGTAATTTGGATAACTGAAAATGCCAAACATTGCCCAAAATGTCATAATCTTGCGGAGAAGAATGGCGGATGCAACCTTGTAAGATGTATATGTGGACAGCCATTTTGGTGAGACTTTATCCATGTTTTGCAGTAGTGTCATATGTACTTCCAGTTAACTGTTTTACATGTTCCAATAATGTTTTCCAGTTTGCTTGCAATAGTCCTGGCTATAATATAAGCAGTAAAAGGGAGAGGAAGAATAAGTTCAATTGTGGAGAGTGGGAAGAGAAAGAGAAAGAGATTTGAGACCATATGTTCAAGGTTCTAAAAGTTAAAATCCTAAGGATATCCAGAGATGTAGCTAATCAGTGTAGGGTAACAGTTAGAATACACCAAGAAAGAGAACTCATCCTTTCTTGGACAAAATTCACCTCCCTTCCTAGGGAGATGAACCTTATTTACGGGGGAAAAGAAGAAGAGAAAACTCATGCACTTCGTATCATAAATGGGTAATAAGTGGGTTAAAGTGTTCACAACTAAGATCGCCAGTCCAGGATTTGATGTCTTAGACAAGTGAGCAGAAGAAAAACCAACAAGCTAAAAATTTGCCCTAGTAATTTCTCCTTTTCTCAACATTTTTTCACTCGTAGTAGTTAATTTGCTGAAAGAATGTTGGCCAAGCCAAATTATACCAGTACTTTCTCTCTTCTGTTGCTTATCCTTGTTGTGATGTGTGTGTATGTATATATATGAAAATTTTCTTATATACTTTGTAGTTGGTTGTGTGGTGGAGCTACTGGTTTAGAACACACATGGACTAGCATTCGAGGTCACACTTGTGGCAGTTACAAAGAACGGCAAGAGCAAAAGACGACCGCCAACGATCTCTTACGCTTTACTCACTATTATGAGCGCTATGTGGCTCATTTTAATTCATTGAAGGTTGAAGCAGACTTGAAACAAAAGCTACATGTAAAAGTCTTGAAACTTGAATCGATAGAATTGCAATCAAAGGACTTCAGCTGGGCAGAAAATGGATTTAATAGACTCCTTCAATCAAGACGGGTCCTCTCCTGTTCCTATCCAGTTGCATATTACATATTTGGTAAGGTGCTGTTTGAGAACGAAATGACACCAAAAGAAAGAGAAATAAAGCAGAACCTTTTTGAGAACCTGCAGCAGCAACTTGAAATAAATGTAGAAAGGCTTTCAATGTTCTTGGAAGAGCCATTTGCTGACTATCCTGAAGATAAGCTTTTGGAGACTAGAATGAAGATCATCACTCTCTCTGCAGTGACAGACAACCTCTGCAAAAAGTTGTAAGTGTGCATTATGTCTAATATTCCGCTATGCAGTTTAGATACCTGTATGACTAAAAAATGGCAATCTCTGGTTAAACTAATTAATCAATTATTAAAGGGGGTTAATCCTAGTTAAAGCTAATAACTACATATCTTAGATTAACAGTGTAGAAGAAGTGGATAGTGGCGAGACAGATTTAACGTGCCGGTATTAAATGCTTCGAATGTAATAATATGCTACAAGTATCTGATATTAAATAGCAATAAATGACACTAATCTAAATAAGGAGGAAGATTCACCCAATATTGAATGAGATGGATAATTCCTTCCTCTGACAGTGATGAATGACAAGAATACAAGAGAATATTGAATACTTTCTCGGATCTGGTGGAAATGACAAGAGGTAATCCAAAAAGGTCGAATCTATTCAGAAAGTTGTTCTTTGTATTTATCTAGAGAGTTTGCTTTTCAAAAGACTTCTTATCATCTAGAGTATTCAATATTCTCTTATATTCTTATCATTCATCATTGTCAGAGGAAGGAATAATTCATCTCATTCAATATTGGATGAATCTTCCTCCTTATTTACATTTAGTGCCATTTATTGCTATTTAATATCTGATATTTCTAACATATTATTACATTCGACGCATTTAATACCGGCGCATTAAATATGTCTCTCCACTACCCATTTTTTTCACACCATTAATCTGAAATTTATAGTTATAAGTTTTAACTTGGATTAACTCCCTTTAATAACTGATTAATTAGTTTAACCAAAGATTATCGTTTTTTGGTCAAACAATACCATCAAGATCAAGTATATTAATATGATCAAGTGGTTGTTTACTTGGGGTAGAAATTAGTTGAAACTGGGTATTTAAGGGAGAATATTTATTCTAAGATAAATGATAGGTACAGAGACCTCTATAAAAGGGTCCTCTCGGTAACATTTTAAGTTTCATGGTGTTTTCACTCTTATAGTAACCTTTATAACCAAACTCATTTTTTTGTAAACGAGTCAACCAAATTTCCCTTTGACCATTTACATTTTGAAATATCTAAAGAATGGATGTATTCAAAGTAAAAAATAGGTATTGTTACTGAAAAAGGGAGGTTTTTATTTAGAATCACAAGAGAGATTAAGCTACTCGACTGACTCTAAAGGACAAAGGGAGATGACTCTAGTTCTTGAGTATCCTGAGGTATGAGTAGAATTGCACTGTCGTATTTGCACTTTTATGTCTTTTAACGAGACCTAGTCCCTGGTTCAATCATAGATAGCCCGAAAACATATACCTTACAAATGTATAGACCACCTGGGTTTTGATACCCTTTTTGATTCCCTCACCATATCTCATGAGAAGCAAGCCCATCAAGCCATGTCTTTACCTATCCTCAGAGGTCGGATTAAATCTCTTTTTTGAACCTTTTAAGAGTGGAAGGAGCGGGGAAAAAAAAGTAGTACTTTAAATGTGACTCTCGACAGGAAAATTCGAAGAATTGCAACAATTTTCCAATTCTTATGAGTAGGTCCTCCGGAACCCAGTAAACAACAACAATTACTTAGGATCAGCTAGCGATTAGAAAGAAGTCTTCAGGTAAGTGAACTTCATAGTTAAGCCTAAAATGCAGTTGGGAAAGGCAAGGATCTCTCCTTGAATTGTGTAGAAACAAACTGATCTGTATTGATAATGTGTGTACCAATTGAAGCTTCATTCTTAGATTTGACTTTTTGCAGGTATGATTGCATTGACAACGATTTGTTGGTTCCTCTACAGCAGGCAACCCACACCATACCTCATTATAGATCCAAGGGAGTGGATAAAGCATCAGAACTTCCTAGACATTCTACCAACAATTGTTGCAGTTAAACTCTTAAATTATATCATAGTGAGCATTCTCAACTAGAGCCAGGAAAATAACGCGGGTTGCTTTCCTCATAAGCATTTTATGCTAGAAGGTTCAAAGTAAACCTGCATCCACTATTCTTTTGTGACGTTTGGTATGAATTTTCGTCAAAAAATATCTTATATACTTTTAGCAAGTTCTTAACTGTACATAGTTCGAGTTGAAGACAATGTGTGCACCTGCACCCCTGCCAGAAGGTAGATCCGCCTTTGGCTTTCATTTGTCAGCATATATTAATAACTGACTGAAGAATGATGTGATAAAATGGTCCCAACATGATAAACCATGCACCATTGAGTAATTTAGAATTTTGAGGATATGGATTTGGTCACTTTTGTTTTGTAAAGGTTCATCCTTCAATATGCACTAGCTGCTAAAATGAGGTGTAGGATCCTGCCTCTCTTGCTTCATGTATGTATCTTTCATGGCTCAAGGTAATCAATTGTATTTAAATTGAAGGATCTATAGCAGGATTCTATCACTCTAGAATTTAACATCTAACAAATGAGATTTTCACTCTTTCTTGAGATGCGATGCCTTCATCTTTCTTTCTTTCATTCATTTTTTTTTTTTGTTTTTTGTGTGTGTGGAGATGTGTGGCGAATTTTACTTATGCGGAACAAGAAATAGATTTCAAGGAAATATAACGTTGTCGAATTCTAGAAAAGAGTATATTTGTTCCACCTCTGAGGAAAAGAATTGTTAGGAAATTGAAGTTTGACACATCAAGTTTACTTGACGCCTTAGCATCCAATAATTATCTTGTCCACTCGACTGATTGGTACTCAAAACTTTTTCTAGCAAGATGTCCAGAAATGACGTGAAATGCACAACACAGTGTAGTTGTTTAATATTAAATGGTGAAAATTTACTTTTTAAAATGTTAGTCAAATTCACTTTTGCTATGAGGGGTAAAGATGACGAACTTTGGAATAGATATAAATTTTTTGTCATTCGAATATAAAAATGACTTCTTTTTTTTAATTTATTAGAAGACAATCACTTTTAAAAGTCTCAGAAATAAGGGCCATTTTCCTCTTATTATTGAGAAAACCAGAGAAAACAAAATAGATTGATAATATTTCTTATTCTTCTTTCCTAAAAATCGAACATAGGCTAATAACAACCACAAGACCCCCAAATAATAAATGAGCAGATTGAATGGCTCCACATATTTAACCCTCCGTACAACATATTACAGCGAAGATACTATAAATAACCAATAAGATTAACAAAGGAAAAAAATTTAAGATTAACAAGGGATAATCTAAGTACCTTTTTTCTCGTGAAAATAGCACGGACTTGTCGGTTTTCGGACTAATAATTGAAAAATAACCAGCGTTTGCAGAGTCTTTGAAAAGTAGCCATTATTTTGCTACACCACGTAAAGTTCCAGCATAATATACTGGAGATTGGTGCACATGTGAATGAGCTTCCAGCATATTATGTTGGAACTCCAGCACACCGAAAGTTCCAGCATAATATATTGGACATTGGAGCACTTGTATATGAACTTCCAGCATATTATGTTGTACCAGTATATTATGCTGGAACTCCAGTATACTATGATGAACTCCATTATATTATGTTGGAACACCTAGTATATTATGTCGGAACTCCAGTATATTATGTTGTAAGTTCACATGTAAAAAATTCAAACTCCAGTATATTATGCTGGAATATTTTTCGAATTTTGAATAGTGTTTTCGTTCAGGTTTATCTTTACATGAAAAGTAGCTAAATTTCGATTACTTTTGAAATTGTGCCTATTTTTTAATGGGGAAAAGTACATAAATAGCCAATTTAAACTCAAACTTACCAACCTCTAGCCCAAAATTAGACACTTACCAAAAGTAACCAAAAATTAGAGATGCACGCAAGGAAGGATTCTTCCATCTGAGAATCAGGTGAAAGATCTTCCTTCATTCCCTGTTTCTCAAGCGTATCATTTTCACAAAGACCTACATTATGTAAATCACGGCATTCTCTTCCAAAAAATTCTCAAAAGGAGCTCCAAATTTCACTCAAAAATCGATTAATTTCACTGTAGAAGCAGCAATTTTCTTTCGTGATTTCTCTGTAGATACAGCTTTGATGAAGGAACTACGAACTATAATCAAAATCAATCAAAATTAGTGAGTGTTGACCAAATTTCAGCTACTTCAATGGTAAATTTACCAATTTTTATTCAGTATGGTGGCCGATGAAATGTTGATAACAGTTTTGTAGATTACAATGCCGATGATGTAATAGTCACTCCAAATATAAGTTTTGAAGATTTTGTAGACATGATTTCGAAATAACTTATGATAGATACTTCATTGAATGTTATTGAAATCAAATGCACTGTCCAAAATGGTTCTCCACCAATAGTGATACACAATAATATGGGTGTATGTGTATATCTTGAGCTGAAAAAAACTCGAAATTTACAATGTATCCACTTTGTATAACATCGAGTGAAAAGGATATGGATATGATCTACTACAATTCAAATTCTATTGTGATTTCCTCAGTGTGTACACAAAGCTCAGTTATACAGGAGAGATACAATGGCGATACAATTAATATTTGATCTTGAGGATGGAAAAGACTACCAGGATACATAATATGATGATTGATGTAGAAGAAAGTCGAATTTATAAAGACAAGGCTACGATAGTCAAAGTCATGAAGCACTTGGCGGTAAAGGAAAAATTCAAGTTTAAGGTGCATAGATCAAGTGAAAGCAGGTATCAAAATATTTACTATATAATTATGTATCTTAATGTATATCTTAGTTGATGTCAGAAGCATAATTATGCAGAAAATAAGTTGTTGCTTGTAAGTCTGTTGTTGTACATTTTTAAGTTGTGGTTGTCACCGTGTCGTACTCTATAGTCGTTGTATTTTTCATCTAGTATTGTTGACAGTGTGTATCACTATATATCATTGTATTTCATGTCGCTCTATTTATTGATGGAAAAGTTTATATCCTTGTCGTAGGTATTGCCTAGTGTGCATCAACAACAACTGTGATTGATGTTTTAAGTCTTCGAGCCTGAAAAAAGCAAAACTTTTCAAGGTCAGCAAACCGCACTCATGCCCGTTGAAAGACAGATCTTACGCACAACGTCAAGCTACTGCAGAACTCATTGGCAGTCTTCTGATAGACAAGTATAAAAACCCAAAAATAATATGTACTCCTAATGACATAATTGGAGATATGGACATATGGTATGGTCTTCAGATGATATATATGCAAGCATGGAGATCGAAGGAATATGCAGTTCAACTACTGAGAGGAACTCGAGCGAATCATATGAAAAGCTGCCAAGCTACTTTATTCTGGTTCCTACAAATCCTATGTCGGTGGTAAGTTTGAAAAAACAGAGAAGACATGTTCATGTATGCTTTAGTTACACTATATCCGTCTATAAAATGATGGCAGTATTGCAAACCGGTTGTTGTTGTAGATGGAACCTTTCTTAAATCGACATACAGAGGAACATTATTGATATCATCTACACAAGATCCAGCAGGTATGTATGTATGTGTATATATATATATATATATATATATATATATATAAAATTCATGTATATACTCAAATATGTTAATATGATTCAAATTATGCCACAGTATTCTACCACTCGCATATGCCATAGTAGATTCAGAGAATAATGCTTCCCGTGAGTGATTTTTCGCGAGGTTCAAGGATGCATTTCGGGAAAGGGAGGAAATGTGCATAGTCTCGGACATGCATGAAAGCATTGAAAATGCAGTGGCAATATTGTATCCACAAGTACCTCACCGTGTCTGCATATGGCATCTATGGAATAATGTAAAAATAATTACAAAAATAACCTTTTGCAGCTCAAAGACATATTTTTTGCTATGGCCAAAGCATACACATTTGAGAAGTTTGATTACCACATGGCAAAGGTAGAGAGGATTGATAAGAGGGTCAAACATTACTTAATCAACATTGGGTAGAAAGATGGTCCAGAGCACATTCCACTGTCAACAGAACATTGACAATGACTTCAAATGTTGCGGAGTCAATCAATGAAGCGCTCAAGCTGCTAGGGAACTTCCAGTACTGCATTTGCTAGAGTACATAAGGCAATTTATCGGACGATGAAACTTTACAAACCAAAAGAATGAAATAGAGCCATTTACTAATCTTGGGGAAAAAATATGATGCAGTCTTATGGATAATCTCAAATTGTCACATCGGATGAAGATATGACTAGATGTACATACTTGTGCATATAATATGTAATCATGTCAAATTCACGGATCTGTTATATCTTGAACTCTTTATGTGATTCTGCTAAACTAGTGTTCACCTGCACGGCACATGGAAACAAAATTGATTAAAGCTAACATTTTCTAATATTCATTGTTTGCACAAAAGCAATATTATAGTGTTCAAGTAATGAAGGGTCTTATCTCTGTTACCCGAGGCTTCAGGTTTTTTGTTTCATCTCGAAGCTGGTTGGTCTATCTCTATTCTTTGTTTCTTCTGGGGCATGCAAGAAATTAGTCATTATGTAAGCAAATCATTCAACTTTTAGGCGCGACTACCAGCATGTATATAAGGCTTTCAATTTAATGTAGCATATATGCCTACCCCAATCCTGAAATATTAGTTTGTTTGACATGATATGAAGCTATTTTTAATCTTGTAGGCTCTCCAGTATATGTATTTTGAGGGCATCTGCTTTGTCACCACTAATGATAGTTGATAACTTTTGTAGGTGACCCGTTCGACGAGTTATTTATATTCATTACTTGACAAGGGTAAGCAGAGAATATTGTTCCTAAAAGATCGAACTTGCAGTTGTAAAAGGTTTCAGTTAGATGAGCTGCCATGTGCACATGCTTGGGCAGTATTTAATACATTGATCACATTGAATATTGCTCGGTGTACTACACCAGAAAGTACCTAATGAAGACCTATGAAATTCTAATTTATTTGGTTCCTGACGAAAGCACATGAAAAACTCCTGCAGAAGTTCTAGATGAAAAAGTCTTGCCACCAGATGTGACTAAATCAATAGGAAGGCCAATGAAGGGGAGGTGCAAGCCAATATCTGAAAGGGAACGAAAAAGGTCGATTTTAAGGGGACAGTGTGGAGAACAAGGTAACAACATGAAAACTTGTAAAAATAATCCAAAGAGAGGATGAAATATGTCAAACTTAGAATTACTTGTATATTTTACGTTATTGAATATCATAGAGATTTATAAGAATCCAATATATCAAGAATTGTATAAATGCAGAATGTCATTTGAATTTTAGATATAAATAAATATTTGATTTATCATTTAAAATCGTGTTACAATTGTTTTTTAAAATTATACATATGTTTGATTAAAAAAGAAGTTGTATCAGCTATTTATCATATTTGTATCTCTTGTATATCTCCTATGTATCTTTGTGTATCGGTATTATACATATGTTTGATTAAAAAAAGAAGTCGTATCAGCTACGTATCATATTTGTATCATCTATGTATCACCTATGTATCTTTGTGTATCGGCTCTTACTCATGTCTGTATTTGTTTAATAACAAAACTAACTAATGGAAAATAGTCGTAGCAGTTAGAAAGTTGTGCAAATAGTTTTAAAAATTTACAAATAAGAGTGTGGCTTCATCAATACATATTTCGAAACCAAACAAATTGCATAACTCATTGTGAATAAACTAATTGTGCAGCAATCCAAAACGACTATATCATCTATGTATCATGTGTGTATCACATTTGTATCATATGCATATCATGCATGTATCTGGAAGAGACAATGTATCACAAACTACCATATATTTTTCATATATTGAATTCACATCATAAAAATAAAGGGAGAAAACATCAAAATAAGCTAAATTGAAACACTCCAATATTGCACTAAAACTCATTAAACATTTACAAGCATCTCATTTGTCGTACAAATCTTAAAAGCATTCATAAAATTCAAACACAAACAATTCTGACATGTCTTACAACAATGACAATATAACAATGACAATATAAATTTTAGGAGGCGTCTTGCCCTCAATGGATACTCGGCAAATGAAGCAGCAAATACAACGTAGTCACTACATAAATAAAAATAACAACAATTATCAAACTGCAGATCTAAAAACAAAACAGATTGTATTGAAAGAAATTCATGTGCTTCAACTTGTTGAGGCAGTCCTTCAACCAGTTTTACATCAAAATGGGTAATCAAGTCCTTTGGTTTGTAGACACCAGTGCGCCAATTGATATCTTTTTTCGTTTAAATAGAAATGTGTGTGGACGAAAAAAATGAGGCAGCAACACATAATACTTGCGCAATGTGTTATGAACTTTGTCTTGATGAGCTGCTCCATCGTTCATAGAGTCATGCACATATATGCACCTATCCTTGAAGGTTATCACATCCATTATCCAATGCCATTATTCCGCAACATTAATTGACATTACGACGTGCTCGACAACGTGCCATGGAACATTAGAATCCAAGACATACCCCTGAATATACTCTGCAATGACATGTTTCGGATTGCACACTTCACTATCTCCATTTGTATCAATAAACGCCTATCACAACTCATTAATTTTCTCGTCGAAGTACAAATCTATGGTGGTGAATGTTACAAGTAGGTCTTTGTCATACTTCCCCTTCTTTCTCAAAATAATAGAACAAACATCAATGTGCAGAAACAAAACATAACAAATAATTAATCATTGAAGGCTCGTAAGCTTTAAGCATTTATGCTTTTTCAAACCAAATTCACAGAAAATAAAGAAAAATGAATGCTCGCTACTTTTCTTCAGCCAAGTAAGATAGCAATTAATAATTTGTTCTAACTTAAGATGCATGATCACGTGTACACTGACTAAAATTAAAAATAAAACTGTAAAAGTAACTTCTTATATACCGAGTCATCCAAAGGCTGACCATTACATGCCAAAGTGTAAAATATTTTTTGTCTTCAACATGATATACACCAGGACCATAAGCAGGGTTGAGTTCACTAACATGGTTTAGGTAAATTTCATTCCTGGTAACTGATATACACAAAAGAGATACAGTGATTTGATATAAAATAATGCTACAAATGACAATATATTAAAATATAAAACTAAACAAAACTCAGAAGTTGGAAACATACTTCTTTCTGGACTTCCCTTCTTTGAACCACGCAGCAAATATATTCAACAAAGAGTTGTTAACGTCAGTTCTGATTTTGCTTTGAAAGTGATGATTAACAACATAAATTTGCTTTTTTTTTCTTTCGCTGAAACAACACCAATAATGGATCCTAAATCAAATACATTAATGAATGAAGACTGCACGGCCTTTGCAAGACATCTCTTTCTTTTTTTCATTTGCGGCAAAAATTCAGGAAGTAATTTAGGCCGGTACAGAATAATCTGAGATTCAGGAACCTCTTTCTCAAATTGTTCCTTCATCTCCCCCGCCGCCTTATCAACACTTGCAGTCACACAAACAACGCCAGACTGAGATAGGGGAACCTTTTCTTTCTCAGATTCTACCTCCATCTCCCCTGCTGCCTCATCTGAAGTCTCACCAATAGTGCCAGCATGCACTACATCTGGTGTGAAAGTTACTTTAGCAACGAACATGTTAACTTTCACACCAGAAGGTTCTTTCATGATATTGACACCTAACTGATCTGCTGCATCGAGCACAATGTTGTTACAATAATGTGCACATGTATCTCCTTTAGAATGTGAAACATCTTTGCCTTCACTTCCACCGACATATTTTTTTTTTAAAAGAATCGAATTATCAAAAACAACAAAGAAAAGAAAAGGAAAAGTGCAGAATGCACAACTAAACACACTTTATAACCATCCATATCAACATCTTCATTGCCACCAAACTTCATATTGCTCACAAAATCATTATTGTCTTGACGACCACTGGTGTCTTTCTCTGGATGTGCACCATATTTTTCTTCTTTTTCACCAAACTATTTTTAAAAAGAGAATACAACAAGTTAACCAAAAAAAGGACATGCACAATGGAAAAGAAACACATACCTTGGAATTTATCAACTCAAAGACTTCCTTGAATTTATCAGAAACATATTCCATGAAGGATTGTAACTGCTTATGGAGTTACAAAAGGAAACAAATAAGAAAATAATAGTCTTTGAATATACTTTTTTAACAAAACTTAAAAAAAATAATATAAAAAATCAATACAAACCTGTTTAACATTATCTTTCAACTTCTGCAACTCATGATCATAATCAACAGGTTAGACACCCGACGTCTTTTTTGGTGGTCGGGCTCCTTAATCTGTTTCAGGGGTGGCGTGACAAAATCATCACTATCATAAATAGGAAGTTTTCCCCTATTATGTGATGTCAAGTATTTCTAATACTCGTCGTTAACCTCAACAGGTAGAGTAAATCTCCTTAGCTCTTCAGTTGTAGGAGAAATATTTTTAAACTGCAAATGTAACAAAAGTGTTTCAGTCCTAGATGTATCAAAGATGTATAAAAATTGTATATTTGATGTATCACAATAGTGTATCATATATGTATAACCCATCAATAGATAAAAGTTGATACCTTATTCCCTGTGTTGTTGAAGAAACCAGTAAATAAGTCCTCACGTTTTGGCATGTATGTCATTTTCCAATTCAATATGCGTGGTTTATGATCTCCAACGCGAACAACAAATTTTTTATCAACGACAGTGCAACATTCATAGAACCACACCTGTAGTGCAAGAGGAAATCCACCAATCCTATAAAACTCAGACTTTCCCTTCAACCTGTCCCTCACCGACTTTATTAAAGCTCGAAACAAATCTTACCCTAGGGAAAGGACACAAACTCTTCACTCTCGGTATGATGAAAATCACGTTTACTTATAAATGTCTTATGAGCCTGAGTGGACATTAGAAATGTGTTTATGAAATAAATGGTTGCAATCTTAACTGCATCTTCATCAAACTGCCATTTCATCTTCTAAAAAAAATCAATAAGCGACTTCTTTGATACCGCTTCAAAAACAGAAATATAAGTATCCCTCAACCTATTGGGTCCACTGAAGTTACTCTCAATATGTTCATTGCCACAACAGTTTAAACCAATTACAACACCAAATTCCCAAAGAGCAAAATGTAAAACACATTCGTCATTCAATTTCACATAAAATTGATCACACTTATCTTGAACCAACTCCCTAAATATTAATGAACGAATCAGTTGTTCCTGGATAGCAACTCGAGGTAAATCAAGGAAATAGCTAAAACAACTTTCCCTATACATCCGAAGTTGGACATTTGTCAACTTTGACTGTAAAACTGATACGATGTCTACATTAGTGTATGATATCCAATGAGTAACTGGAAAAAGGCTCACCAACTGGAATATAAAGCTTTCAAGGCTACAAATAAATGACACGAATTAAAAACAAACAAATACAAGCTAAATCTAATTTTAAAAGAAGATTCAACAATAGAAAAAAAATATAACTGAAATTGTATGTACCTTACAAACTTTGTCTGGAATTTTAACTTTTTCTGTCTTCTAAACTTTACATTTTTTTTTTAGTTTGACACCCAAATTCTGTTCATCCTCCATGTCATGTTTTCTCTTACTTTCAACATCATCCACTCTAACCCCTTTGCTCTTCTTTTTCTCAGATTATCCAACAACATCCTTTTGAGATTCTAACACTTCAACACTGTTACGATTTTGTCTTCCCATATTTCATTCATCAATCGATTTCTCAATTAAAATCGGGATTGAATGAGGAGATAAACCCATCGTTCTAGTTTCTCTTCTTATGTTGTTCGATTTCTCAATTGAAACCGACTTTGAATAAGGTGATGAACTAATCGAATGAGTTTGCCTTGTTATATTGCTCTGTTTCACAATTGAAACTAGGTTCAATGAGAAAATTTGAAAAAAAGATCATAGGAACAAATGGTTACAAAAATTTTGTGAAAAAAATTGATACAAAACTCAACCAAAACTAACGAAATCATCTATAACAGATACCTACTATGAACTCTAATTAAACAATTTAGTTGCAAAAGCCTAAAAGAAGCTACATCGCTTCCCCAAAAACACATGCAATCGAAAAAATATACGAAACAAGAGATTTTCTACTCCAAATTTTGGAATCAGACGAAAATAACCGCAAACGTATCTTGTTTTGTCGTCAATTTCAGCAATTTTGGTTCAATTTAGTACAAAAATAACATATAAAAAAAACTAACATTAATTGAAATAATTTGGGCCCAAAATGACATTTGGGCTTTTTTTAGCACATATTTTGTTTTGGGCTATTTTTGGTTGGAAAAGTTTACAGAGTGAGAGTTTGAGTAATTTTTTCCTTTTTAATTACCACTTATAAATCTGGTTATTTTAAAATTTTACCATTTTTTCTCTTCCTTAGAGGGTGCACAAATCAAATAGGTTTTTTATATGCAAAACTAACGCACAAGCGTTCCGATGAAATGAGTGTAACTGATAAAATGAGATGTATAATATAGAAAAACTCATTTGAAAGAGGTGAGTCGACTACGACTACATTATTAGTTCTAATAAAATCACAATGTAACTATGCAATAAAATTTTAAATAAATGAATGTTTAAAAACTAGAATATATAATCCTACTTTATAAATTATTCATTAACAACTTAGATGTATCGTTAGAGAGTAAGAAAATGAGTAAAGTAATATAGTTAGATTGGATGCATCATAATTTATTTAATGAGGATAAGTTTATAACCTTCTAACTTGTCATACTTTGACCTAATTCGTCCCTCCAATAATAAAGTACTTCATTTGATTTAAGATATTAGATTGACAAACTACAAATGTTTCAAATAATTTAGAATTTAACAAAATTAAAAACCCAACTTATTAGTATTTTTAAATTATTATTTCAATAAATTATGTTTATTAATTAATATATTTAAGAAGAAGTAAAGAGATATTAAAGCAAATAATTTATAAATATATTTTTTAGAGAGTGTGCAATAATCCTGAAAAGACATATATATAGGAGCACGTGAATCAGACAACATGATTTTTGTTATAAATAGTATTTTATTTATGGTGAGGCCTATATTCTAGAGAGATTCTAGAGTTTGTTACTTGGTGGCTAAGTCAATTTTTCCTATAAATAGAGGAGTTCTATTCCATTGTAATTGATTCCTAATCAATAAGAATTCTCTCTTTGTACTTTTCTCTGCAATATTCTTCTTCTTCTTCTTTTATTGTTTTATAACACGTTATCAGCACGAGACTCTAACTAGTTGAGTAGAAGCTTTGAGATTGAGCATAATGATTGTCAATTATTTCATGAACTTCCTTCGTGATAAAATTCTGGATTTAAGGTAAGTATTTTACTTTATTTTTCTCTTTTAAATTCTTCAAATTCTATAATTTGATTTTAAATACAAGCAAAGACAATAAACTTTGATTATAACTCTATTAGAGTTTGCAAGAAATTATAATCATCCGAAGTGGTAAAATTTCTATGCCTTGCCATGATCAAATTCATGTATGAATGTGGGTAAAGAAGTGAAAACTTGTCCCATTAAATTTGTTTCATTCCCATTCCTCTTAAGAGAATGTGATACCAATATGTGATAAGCCGAAAGAAGACAAAATTATTACCGCGAAGATATCAGTGGATGTGGATGTGGCATTAGACGAAATTATAATCGTCATCATTGTGATAATAAGAATAATAAGGATTCTCAAAATAATCTTTCACTCTGTGAAACTAATATTTGTCATTGATATGACATGAAATTTGTAAAGCGTGATAATAAGAATAATAAGGATTCTCAAAATAATCTTTCACTCTGTGAAACTAATATTTGTCATTGATATGACATGAAATTTGTAAAGCACATATACATGATTATGGTCCATTCATGATGTGAATGTGATGACATGTCATTTATGAGTACATATTCATTCTTGAAAAAAATAGAACGTGCTAATGGTATTAAATATATCACACTCACCTCTAGAAGGAGGTTTTGAGATGAAGTAAGCAAATATTTTCATTATAATGGCATGAATGGTCATTAATCATGTACTTATTGTGATTATGCCAAAATATTATGGCAATATGATTATTACATGACAAAAGTAATAGAAGCAACATATCTTGTCTATAATGATTTTGGTCATGGCCATAGTGGTATAACCTTCTCTTTGAGAGAGATATTCACCATATAGATGTTGATGAATATATGGTAGTACAAAATTAATTCAGAGTTCTACAAAAGTTAATTATTAATATTTTGGAGGAATACAATTAATTATCAATAAGATATTGTGTTGTAGTAAGTCTCAAAGAAACTTATTGAGTTTCTAAAGTATTCGCGAAAGCGGTTGGTTATATTGAGACTAAAAATAAAGAAAAAATTTAATATCTTCCATTACTATAACTTATAGCGGGGTAATATATATGTGAAAATATACCCGTTTTATTCTCCAGTTTGTATTACATAAATAAAAGAATGCCACAATCAAGTAGATGTTTATTGATATCATAATAAACTTGAAGTATATTGTTAATTGCACACGTCAAGGTGTAAACCTGAACTTTATCAATATTGATAATTTATCCATTTGGCATAATCAACTTAGCCATATCAATTTAAGTATGATGTGCAGAAATAAAAGAGAATTCACATGGGTAAATATTAAAGAACTAAAAAGTTCTTTACGAATTCTCTTATGATGCTCGTTGTCACTAATTAATAGATGAGAAACTTTCAGAAATCGCTATATTTTAATGGTTATTAGCTAGTTGTAGCTATTATTTACTATATTACTTTCTATAGATATATTTTCATATTTTTAGAGTGTATTCGATGTATTTAAGCTACTGTATTCATGAATACAATAGCATTTCTAGGCGTAAAACAGGGGATTACAGCTAGACAGATGTTTGTATTCGAGCGTACTTGACTGTATTCATGGCATGAAACATAGGATTACAGCTGGACATCCGATTGTATTTGATTGTATTCACAGCGTGAAACAGGGGATTACACTATTTTTACACGGAAAGTGAATCAATTAACATAATAGACTCCTAATATAAGTCAACAAACTCAATTATAACACACAAATTTTGCATTTTCAGTTATAGAAAAAGATTCTCAACCGAAAAAAATACCAAAAATATAGAAATCTTCAGAGAAATTATATAATACATCTGAATACATATATTATATTAATAAAAATATATGAATACATTCATGGAATATAGCGAGACAACGAATACAAGGAAATACATAGAATACATCCGGACACATTGAAATACAATGAAAAAAAAAAGACAATGAACACTACAATGAAATACATTGAAATACAATGAAAAAGAAGACAATGAATACAATAAAATACAACAAGATACATTGAAATATATTAACAGAAAATTCAAGCTGCTCAGCTCCCAACTTCGTCGTTTTTGTTCAAGAACAACCTTAATGTCGTCTCGTTGAAGCAACATCAGTATCCAGTCCTCGCTCGCCGCCCCTGTTGCCTCCGGTTGCCGACGATCCAACGCCGCCTTTAATTCCAACTGTTTTTGCATCGGAGATCGTACATGATCGAAGTTTTCATGGATTCCAGAAGTAGTAGGGAATCAATCACGAGTAGTACCATTCAGAATCTCCAGGGGCCTTCACTGTCGACGACAAAGGCTTTGATAGACCCGAAAACCCCATCCACATCTTCTAACATGGAATCTGGTTACAAATCCTTAAAATACTTTTGTTTTAAAATTCAGAATTTCTTAATCTATTTGGTTATGAAGTGTATTTTCTTGTTGATGCTCGTTTTATTAGCCACTGGTTGTATTTGTTGAAGAAGAGGAGGGGGAGGCACTGCCAATTGTTGAAATTGTACAAGAAGAAGAATAGAGAATATGAGATCGGGAAGTAGAGAGAGAGGGAGAATAAATATGGGGTAGGGGATAAGAGAAATTTGAGGGATATGAGAGAGAAAAATAATATAAAGCTTATTTTATGGCGTAAGGATAGGAGATATCCATAAATAGATATTGGCTATAAAAAATCAAAAGGTAGCCATGGAATATTATTTTTTAAAAGGGTATTTATTTAAAATAAATAAGGTATCAACCTTTGCTATAGGGGGAAACTAATCCTTAATAGATCAACTGAAATTGGAATTGAATCCCATGAATGCTGGAAATAGAAAAGGTGAATATGAGCCCATTCACATACCATGTATACCACATAAGATGCATGTATGTGATGATTAGATGTGCGATTATTATTAACCTGCAACCTGGTGTTTGCGAGACAACTGCTCAATAATTTAATTTAGAGCATAATTTTCAGATTGTCTATTCAATATAATTCATCTTGATAAGTTGGTTTATATCACAATTGGTTTAGCAAAATGATTTATTGAGTGCCTCCACTTAATAACTAAACTATTACTTATGAGAACGAAGTTATCTATATCAGTTTGATATACGTTATATACGAAAGTGTATTACATTCTCTCCTCACAAGTGGTTTAGGGTCATGAACTAAATAATTCCATCTTATTATTATTGACGTGTTGTATATTTTGATTAACACCACAACGCACAAAGATGAGTTCCCAAAGTTGAAGAAGTAAGTTAGTTTTTCTAACAAGAGGGGAAGAGATGATAAACATTTGAGGAAAAGTTACGTGGAATGAATTATCAATTCTTTATAAGCATGATAATGTGATAACGAGGATTTTCAAGGTGCAACATATTCATTTAAGTTAATATGAATGATTTATTCATCAAATCTCTAGTGACGTCAACCTTCAAGAAGCTAGTGCACAAGATTGTGATGCGAAGACTCAAGGATGTGAATTGATGCTCTCATCATGGAGAGTTAATACGCGTTGTATTCTTTTTCCCTTACAAGATTTTGTCCCACTCGGTTTTCCTTGCAAGGTTTTTAACGAGGCAACCAAAATGTATAATTCTAAATATGCGTACTCTTTTTCCCTTTCTAGAAAATTTTTCCCACTGAATTTTATCTTAGATGAGGTTTTAACAAGACACATTATTTGTTGAATAGACACTCAAGGGGAGTATTATAAATAGTATTTTATTTACGATGAATGTCTATATTCTAGAGAGATTTTAGGGTTGGTACTTGATGGCTAAGTCATTTAGAATAGTTCTATTCCATTGTAATTGATTCCTAATCAATAAGAATTCTCTATATATACTTTTCTCTGCAATATTTTTCTTTCTTCTTTAATTATTTTATAACAATTTTTCCTTTTCTTTCTTCTAGAAAACATGATTTTTAACTCGTTTAAAACCCGTCTTTTTTTTACCAATAATAAAAGAAGGAAAAAGAAAATGTGAAGAAGAAAAGGTTGGACTATTATTACACTTCCTAGGAAAAAGGGAGGAAAGACGCACCACCCCCTCACAACTTTTCAAGCTGTAAAAACTGCTCCAACAAGTAAAGGAAGAGAAAGAGGAAATCTAACAATAAAGTTCCTTAGTAGCTTCAACTTCAGAGCAAAAATGGCGAAATCGAGTGCCGATGATGAGGAATTGAGGAGAGCTTGTGAGGCGGCTTTAGAAAGCACTAAACAGAAGATCATGATGACCATCAGAGTCGCTAAGAGCCGAGGGATCTGGGCCAAAACTGGCAAATTGGGGCGTAGTCACACCGCTAAACCCAGAGTTCTCGCCATTTCCTGTATGTTATCTATCTTATTTTTCAGATTTGGACAAACTTCTAGTTTTAAGACAGTTATTTAGTAATACTTTGTTGATTTATGTAAATTAAAGCTCGGTGATTCCGTTATTTTTACTCTCAGTTAATGCATGATCTGTTTCAATTTGATGAAATTAAGTTTGTTTTGTTGCTTCAAGAGCTAGAGACGAGCACTAGCTTAGGTAGCGGAGGCAAAAAATACACGTGATTTCTTTCCATCTGCCAAACCTTGATGGCAGAGTTACCTTTGTATCCGTGTTGGTGGGAGGTAGCTGGTACAAAGTTGAACTAATTGACGTGCGCGCAAGCTAGCCGGAGCACTATCACCAAAAAAAAAAAAGAGAGACAGAAATGAGCCTCAATAAGACCTTAGCTACCTCAGGTCTCTTTAGGGGTATGTGATAAAATTGGAACAATACAGAGAAGATACATAAGGTCTTGTGCAAGGAAGAAATGTGCAAAGGCCTTAGCTAAGCGAAGCTAGGTGTCGTAGTGGTGGCTAACGGTTTTAGAGGTAGGAGAACAGAAAATCATGAGGTTGTATTTAGTTGTTTCACTGGTTTCCTGAATGATGTTAACCTAAGCTTCTTTTATTGTATGCTTCATTGATAAGATGTATGGTAGAGAGTTTTTTGTGATAATTTTAATGAGTGAATTGTTGGTAAGTAGTGTAAGATATGGTGGTGGTGATTTGAGTTACTGAGCTGGAAAAACCTCGATGATGTATTTGTTTGGAATTATTATGGTTGAGGGAGGAATGAGTACGAGGTAGCAGGCGTCCGGTTGAATAGTCGAGGTGTGCAAGTTGGCCTGAAAACCACCCTTATTTAAAAAAAGAAGGGTTGAGGGAGGAATGAGTTGTTAGTAAGTTTATTGTTCATTAAATGGAAGCATGCAATGATTTTTTTTTTTACTAAGGGCCAGAGTACTAGTTGCTAGATACCACATTGACCAAAAGAGGTGGAAAAACCTTATGCTATATTTGGTTGGTACAGAAAGTGGAGCAATGAGTGGAGGGGAAGCCAAAAACAGAGAGGAAGAATTGGGTACCTTAATATCCTTCGAGTTGGACGAAAGGAGGAATAATATATCTTTCACATTCCTGCCCGGCCATTCCAAACAATTTGATGGAGATGATCAATATTCACCCAAGGAAATTAAGCTTGAAGTTTTATTTATTTATTTACTTTTTTCGGATAAGAGGTTGTTGTCAATGAAAGATGCACTTATTTTGACATACACCTTCAAATGTCTCAAGTAACATTCAAATTTTAGAGTGAAAATCTCTTCCTTTGCCCAAGATTTTTTATGTTAATATTGTCAGAAGTCCTCCAATGATTGTGCCATTTTAACAGATAAGTTTTCCTCACAAAATGGAGTGGGGTTGTATGCACTTTCACTTTTCCTTTTTTTGAAATTGCCGATCGGAGTTGTTCATTCTGTATGTTCAAACTATCATGATGTGGGGTTTGTGCAGCAAAAGCAAAAGGTCAACGGACTAAAGCTTTTCTCCATGTCTTAAAATATTCCGCTGGAGGAGTTCTTGAGGTAAGTACTTCTGATTTATTCTTTCTAAAACTTTTTCCTTCTGTTCAGACACTAATTCTAGAACTTATGACCTCATTATGGGTTATCAAAAGGAAAAAGACATGGAGCTGTGACTTTGTTATGTAAATATAGAGAAACAAAATCTTACATGACAGCTTCTGTACTCAACCTTTATAATGTGCACAATGAAGCTACAATCATATATGAAACTGGTCAGAAGTATTTATGTTTACTAAATTGTCATAGATATAATCAATCTTATAAAATGCGAAACTGAAGCATAAACAAGACGTTTGGAGGCAGCCAGGGTTGAATGTTACTCCTGATGCTTCGCCTTTTGTCTTGAATCTGCCTTTGCTTTCAGGCACACCTTTCCGGAGTGGCGTTCGCCTCTATTGACTCGGTTCTCTTACTTGATTTGCCTTCGAGATTAATAGCAATTGGTGTGTCTGTGGGGTGGGATGGGGGGTAACTCCGTCTTATTAAGAGTAGTTTACTTTTTGGCTTAGCTGAATTTTCGCTCCCATTTCCAACCCTTCCCCCCGGGGGGCGGGGGTTGGAACCTTCAGTAATTCGCTTGCGGAACATTTTTTTAGCACCTTACCTTGTGCTTTCGCATTTTAAAACATCGGAAAGAACCAAAAACAAAACAAAATTGGATCTCCCAAAATCAACATATTAGACTAGAGATTTTCATTTAAAGCAAATCGGGTCAAAATGTCATGTTTCGCTGACAGTTGTGTTATGCTTGCACATGTAGCCTGCAAAAATATACAAGCTTAAGCATCTGTCGAAGGTGGAGGTTGTAACTAATGATCCAAGTGGGTGTACATTTATGCTGGTAATATCATTGAAGAACTATGTTGTCCTTACTTGTATAATAAAGATATTTGGAACTTATTTGGACAAATTTTTTCGTGTAGGGCTTTGATAATATCAGAAGTCAAAGTGTCGCTCCACCTCAGTGGACAATGCGCAATGTCGACGATAGGTTTGTTTCAAAGTTTTTGATGTCTATCCATCTGAATTCTTATGCTAACATGATTTTTTTCATTTGCCCGTGGACTTTTTCCTTGATCGTTGTAGGAACCGCGTATTGCTTTGCATTCTAAACATCTGTAAAGATATTTTGGGTCGTCTCCCCAAGGTCGTTGGCATTGATGTGGTGGAGATGGCTCTTTGGGCAAAGGTGCATATGATAGTTCTGCAACTTGTTTTGAACATCTTAATAGCACATCTGTGGCCCCCATCTCTGGAAACTTGACTTGCTTCATTCTGTTTCTTATTGAAGATGAATTTTTTCTTTGCCTATGAACTTGTTAGTAAAGTTTAAATGGTTGCTAGATCATGTGTTGGCTGGTGTCATGCCACTAGTGCAGTGCCCCCTAAAGTTCCATACTTTTAAGTTTGTATCCTTTAGTGTTATCTACTGATTTTTTATTTAGGATAGGCATGTAACTAAGTTCCTAAGAATGTGCTTAGGGGTATGGAATAAGTCCTGTCCTCTTTTTGAATATGCACTTTTACTTTCTTATAGCTGAAGATGGACACTATCAGCAACACATAATGATAAAGCAAATAGTCATCTTTAATAGAATTAAATTCACCTGCATTTCCTTTTTTCTTTAGTTAGATTGTCTTCGAAAAGGATATGGTCTTTCTTTTTTGATAATATGTGGGAGAACTCCCAAATAGAAGCTGTAGGAACTCACATATATAAGTTGTATGTATACCAAAAAGTAGAGAATCTGCACAAAGCTATGGTTCTCTACCAAAGACACCAATCATCTATTATGACAGGGACCTCATGGTTGCACCTAAAACAAGAGACTATCCTAAAAAGCTTTTTAAGAGCTTAACTTATCCCAAAAAATTAAGCCTTGGAAGTGCATTTTATATACACTGTTTACATCCACATTGAAACACAAACCTTTGTTAATTTGAAATACATATTTGCTCACAACTAGTTTCTCTTATATGTTTCTTTAGATAAGCTATAAGAATCTAGATCCCCAGCCCCAACCCAAAAGGAACTAAAATAAATCTTGGTGCTTGATGAGTTTTATGCAATTGTGATCTATATATATCCAATGTAGGAAAATACTCCAGCATTTACCAAACAACATACTAATCTTCAAGATGGGCCTATCACTGCTGCTGTGGAAGAACGTGAGATGAAAGTAACTGTTGAAAGGGAACTCGTGTCTCAAGCAGAGGAAGAAGACATGGAGGCTCTTTTAGGCACGTATGTGACCTCTTTTTCTTTCTTGTATTGACTTGGATTATCTAAGCTTTGGCTCAAAGTGATTATGTCTGCATTAACAAGCCATCATTGGCACAATTATGAGAACATTTGGATTGTGCAGTAGTAAGGGGCTTTAGGAGTGTTAACAACTGAAAAAGACCTATTTCCCGCGGACTCAAGTAGGAGCAGTGTTTTTTAGAGAGAAAAGCATAAAAAAGAGACAAGGTTTTGATGCGTTAAGCGATAATCTAGAAGTTAAGGGCATGCGTCTTTGTTGAAGCGTACAACTTAGCTTATAAGAAAAATCGTTAATATTAATTTGAACGAAACCCTTATAAAGATAACTTCA
Organism: Nicotiana knightiana; assembly: GCA_005239525.1. Classification (NCBI taxonomy): domain Eukaryota; kingdom Viridiplantae; phylum Streptophyta; class Magnoliopsida; order Solanales; family Solanaceae; genus Nicotiana; species Nicotiana knightiana. The sequence goes on from ML410180.1 coordinate 40,076, forward strand.
TTCGCCAGGTGTAGACCTTAGCTTTTTTTACTTTTCTTGTTGGCTGTTCTCTAGTTTGAGGTATACTTGTAAGTTCTGTTGTGGTTGTTCTTTTCCAAGCCCCTGACTTATCCTGGTTACATTTTGGTTCCGTCTTGATTTTGGGTTTCCAACTTCCTACAGTTATGTAATGGGCATTGGTGAAGCTGAGGCATTTTCAGAGCGGTTAAAGCGAGAGGTTCAAGCTCTGGAGGCTGCGAATGTGCATGCCATTTTGGAGAACGAGCCGTTAATTGATGAGGTAACCAGTCAATGTTTTGGTAAAAGAGTTCTTATTATTTTGATGACTGTGTCAGATCAGCTTTTGGTTTAATTTTCTTTCAGTAGTTACCACTGTTTTTGTTTTTATAATGATTGATATACTTTTGCTTAAATAGGCTATGCAGCTCTTGCATTGTCAAACTTTTCTTCTGCCAAGTGCAGTTAATAGCAAACTTTGCCTTGCTCGCTATTCCCTTATATTCAGCTTTTCTTCCTTATCTTCCAAATTTCTGTATGTATGTTCTTAGACATGCCCACTTAATTTTTGCCTTCATGAGATTAGGGTAATTCCATGTTTTCCATAAAGGGAGCTATATGTTTCTGCCTCTGAAATATCTGTCCTGCAGGTCTTGCAGGGGCTTGAAGCTGCCACTAGCTGTGTTGAAGATATGGATGAATGGTTGGGCATCTTCAACTTAAAACTTAGACACATGAGAGAAGATATTGAATCAGTAGGAATCTCTGCATTTTACTTCTGTAGTATATTATCTAGTATTTGTGGTGAGGAGATAAGTTTTGCTTTTCTTAGTCCACTCATTTGAATATGCATCTATATCATAACTTGTGCATCACCTAAATGTGAATATTAATTTTGTGTCATAATCCTTACTGCATCTATCTGATATGCAATATTCTAGTTTGTTTTTTTCCAACTGTCGCATTGTCTAATGAATAAACCTAGATGGGATCATTTTCTTCCTGACTTGAACCTAGTTTGGTCATGTAGAAGTCTGATCCTTGTGTGTATATGCTTCAGGGGAAAAGGATGATATTTTTGTGTTTGCACGGTTAATTGCTGTAAGACTGAATTTGCCACATTACATATATATTCAGTTCATTGGAATGTTGACAGTCTGTTATTTGAATGTATAACCTCCTTTACTAGTGCACTGCTGATCCTTTGTTTATGCAGATAGAGAGCCGCAACAACAAGCTGGAAATGCAGTCAGTTAACAACAAGGCATTGATTGAAGAACTTGATAAGCTTCTTGAGAGATTGCGTATACCCTCTGAGGTGTCTCTCTCTCTCTCTGATGGGCGCCCTTAAATAATTTAATATTCTTACTTCATCATTCTTGTTTGTAGTATGCAACATCTTTAACCAGTGGCTCATTTGACGAGGCAAGAATGCTTCAAAACATTGAGGCATGTGAGTGGTTAACTAATGCTTTACGTGGTCTTGAAGCGCCTAATTTGGATCCTAGCTATGCAAACATGAGAGCTGTATGTCCACTTTCTCATTTCTTTCTTTCTGATTCTTTTAGTTATTTCTTCTTACAGCGAATTGCTTCATCATACAGGGGAGAAAAGGTTAATATAGATAGGCCAGATAAGATCTTGGATAACTTTTGTTTCTCAGGTGCTTGGAAAAATAAAAAATTGTTAAATCAGTGCAAAGTTGACATGGTATTACTAAATTGAAAAATGTGACTTGACTGGCCCTGAACCTTGGCTTTATTAAATGGATAGGGAGTTCTTCCCTTTTCATTTTCAACAAAACCAGCTAGTTTTTATAGAGAAACATCTTGCTTGTTATGTGGGGCTTATAATTTATTACTATAAAAGGGTGGGAAGTATGGAAATCCTATTGTTACATCTTATGTGCTTGTTTGCTAATTGAAGTGAAACAAAGTTGTCCTGTAAAAGTTTGCACTAACTTTTATATGTTCTTGATTCTCTTGTAGGTAAAGGAGAAACGGTCTGAGCTTGATAAGTTAAAAACAACATTTGTTCGAAGAGCATCTGAGTTCTTGAGAAACTATTTTACCAGTTTGGTGGATTTTATGATAAGTGATAAGAGTTATTTTTCTCAGGTGTTCTTACGCTCTCACTTTTACTTTCTACTTAAATTCATCTTTCTTTTGTAAGTATTTACTACAGACAGCTGATAACATGAATTAAACAGCGTGGACAATTGAAGAGGCCTGACCATGCTGATCTGAGATACAAGTGCAGGACATATGCTCGTCTTTTGCAGCATTTGAAGGTCAGACTGATTCAACTTCTTGGTTAACTTACTATTGTTTGTTTCAATAGGTTCTGATGTTTTTTTCCGCCATCCTTTACTTGCAGAGTCTTGACAAGAATTGCTTGGGCCCTCTAAGAAAAGCTTATTGCACATCCCTTAATTTGCTTTTGCGACGGGAGGTCAGAAAGTTATTTATATCTATCCAATTGTCTTTTCATATCTTTCGATAACCGCTTTTACTTCCTTCTTTTTGCTGAGTGTGTCTCATAGGCCTTAGATTCACTTATGTGTTCACTACAGCATTTATGTTTAGATTCACTTATGTGTTCACTACAGCATTTATGCACTTCTAACAACAACAACAAAAAACCCAGTGTAAACTCATTTGTGCACTTCTAAACTATTTGAAAACCTTTTTTCTTCATCTCAAACCCTCAATGTCCGTTGCAGCAAAGGGTTGCTGAGGAAACCTGCATCTGGAAAAGTTTAATCTACATGTAATAACTAACCAACAATCACAGCCAGACGGTTTTCCCGGCTAAATTGTAAAAGAGGTGCAAACTTACTATCTTAAAAGAGAGAAACCGAATTGCAGGGTTTTTTCTGTAAGCATTAACAAGCTGCAAAAAGAGTTAAGTTGCAGCAGTAGGAAACCAGAGGAGAAGAAAAAGAACAGAAAGGGATTTGGCCACCATTCTACCTACCATTCAACCAAAGCACCCACTGACATTTTAAATCATATAACTCTGAAAAACAGAAAACAGAAAAAGATGGGAAGAGGGGAATCCAACACTTCTCAAGGGATCAATACGACACAAGCAACTCAAAGACAGTGATTGATAATCTGACTCATAACACTTGATACCAACAAACAGGATGAGTAAGGAATATTGACTTTGGACTCTAGGGGGTCGTTTGGTTCTAAAAGCATGGGATAAAAGCAATCCCGAATTATATCTCAGGATTAGTATCCTAATCCCGGTAACCAAACGACCCCTAGGAGTTTAAGTTTGGAGAAAAGAATTACTTCAAGTTGGAGCCCAAGTTTAGAGAACTTTGACCAAATGCATTTTGATGGAAGAAGATTTCAGCGCCAAGGAACTAAAGACAATTGGACTACAGTGTTTGGAAGATTTGGTTTTGTAGTCCATTACAAATGATCCTTTTCACGAGAACAGTAAAAAATAGCACACGAGATCTGTAAATAAAATACAGGAGATCTTATCGGGTCATTTTCTTCTGTTCAAATTATAAGTGAGCGTAGGAGATCATTTCCTCACATTCCTCTTGAAATATTATTTCTGTTCCAATTCTAAACATCTGTCTAGAACACTTACAATTTGCAATATTTGAAGTTGTAAAAAGGGAAAAAAGAAGAAGAGAATGATGTGGAATATAGCTTGATTATCTCCCTCAAGTTGTTGGGGTTTTTTTAAATAATGTTTACACGTCCTAGAATAGTAAAGGATCATAATTACAGGCATACAGTCATCCTAGTATATGTGCTCATCTTAATTGACGTGTATGGTATTTTTCTAATCTCAATGTTATTTACAAGATATTCACAATTTACAAATATTCTTAATAATCCTATTCAAGTCCGACGATACATATCATATGCTCCTAGTTTGTTGCAAATTAATCAATCCTTAAACCTCTCGGTGATTTTGTAAGCATATCTGCTAACTGGTTAATGTTTCTGAGCAGTAAGTAGAAGACTCCTCTTATTTTGGGAAAGCTGTTGATTGCGTGCGAATTCTTTCAAGCCAAAAGATGGGATTAATGAAAAGCTAGTAGCACTACATCCTGACTCAATATTTTAATATCAGAGAAGGGACTTAGAATCCTTTTTAGCTCTAATACCATGTAGAAATAGGAGATAAAAAAGATAATTATGTGAAATTCGATTTGATTATTCTCTCAAGTGTCAGGATATAAATAACGTCACAACATCCTAGAATAGGAAAGACTCATAATTGTAGGCTTCTAGTCTTCCTAATTGGTATTTAATCATCCTAGTTGATTCCTAATTGATATGTACAATAATTTTATCATCTACAACTTTAATTACAAGGTATTCACAATTATTCTTAATAATTTTTTCTTTCTATAAAAGAAAGATTTACAATTTTCATGAACTAAAACTCAGTCGGAACTGGAAAGAAAAATTGAATTATGCAAGATGAAATCGCTCAAAGAAGAATGTATTGAGAGTTGAATCTTGTAAGCCGTTTTCGTTAATAAATATAGGTGGTTCACAATGCTTGTTGTGTTGGTTTTTATTGGTATTGGTGGACCCTCTTAATCTTGTTTTGATTCTTATTAAATATTCCTATTTATTGTCCATGCCTCGCGATTCTCCTTGGGCCAAATTTCAGAGCTAAAAATGGAAAAAGTTTCGGGGTCATAGCAAATCCTTGATGAAGAAAATTTCAAGTTTAAAGTAATGGTTCTTTATGTGTGCCATATTTGCAGGCTCGTGAGTTTGCAAACGAGCTCCGTGCCAGCACAAAGGCATCAAGAAATCCAACTGTATGGCTTGAAGGTTCAATGGGTTCGAATCAAAGTGTGAATAGTGCAGACACTTCAACAGTTTCGGATGCATATTCTAAAATGCTGACAATATTTATTCCTCTACTTGTGGATGAGGTGCTCTTCTACTTTCTTCTTTCTTTGGAATATATGTATATATTTGGTTAATGTTGCTCTCACTTCCAATATCAAGTCTTTTGTTTCTTTTTTCCTAAATGCAGAGTTCTTTCTTTGCTCACTTCATGTGCTTTGAAGTTCCTGCACTCGTTCCACCAGGAGGTCTTGCTAATGGGAACAAAAGTGCACATGAAGAGGATGATGCAAATTATGATGATTTGGGCATTATGGATATTGATGAGACTGAAAACAAAGCTGGTATTTCTTTTTCCTTGTTTCTTCTCTTACCTAGCCTGATTTATGGTCAATCAAGGACCCGTTCTTGATATTTTGCAGGTAAAAACACTGGTGAGCTCGAGGCTCTGAACGAATCCCTTCATGATTTACTCGATGGAATACAAGTAATTCTAAAAATTTCATCTTTACAATAGCCTTGCTATTTGATAATTATAATAATGACTGTATGTTAACTTGAAGCAAAAATATGGCCCTTTGAGGGGTTCAGTTAATATTCTGTTAGTATCAGATTGAGATGCTGAGTGAAAAAACAGATCAATAGTCGTAAGTGTTCTTAAAATTTATTTTGGTGATTCTTCTTTGGTGAGCGATGTGTTATTTACATGCTCAATGTTCATAGCGTCATGCTTGATTGTTTATCGAGTACAATGTGTACATTATTAACGATTCCCTGCTACAACCGTACTCATCGTGATTGGATCGAAACCTTACTTGGTCAACAATGATGACAACATGCCAAGTGTAATCCCACAAGTGGGGCATGGGAGGGCAGTGTGTACGCGGAACTTACCCCTACCTTGTGGAGGTAGAGAAACTATTTCCGATAGAACCTCGGATAAAGAAAAGCAGTTCAAAACAGGTTTGAAAAAGAAAATAGTAGTGAAGAAGCCATGTTGAGAATAACGAAGACAAGAACTGTAACAACAACAAAATAACAAAGCAATAAGATAATCGAAGCAAAGGAAACAACAGGTAGTAATAGAAATCGAGGGATAAGATAATACGAGAATGATAATAATAATAATACTGATATGGAAAATAAGGAACAAATACGGTGTCCCAAATAGCCTACTAACCTTTTATCCTACTCCTCGAGCTCATTATCCTTCTATTTAGGGTCATGTTCTCGGTAAGTTGAAGATGTGACATGTCCTGTCTAATCACCTCTCATTAATACTTCTTCGGCCTACCTCTACTTCTCCTTGGACCCACCACTGCCAACCTCTCACACCTTCTCACTGGACATCTGTACAGCTCTTTTTCACATGCCCGAACCATCTCAGCCTCGTTTCCCTTATCTTGTCCACACAGAGGCCACTTCCACCTTGTCCCGAATATCTTTGTTCCTAATCATATCTCTCCTGATATCCGCATACATCCATCTCAACATCTTCGTTTCCGCTACTCGGTCGGAAGAAGAAAATTGGTTTTGCATTGTCCAGCGAACAGCTTTATAACATTCCTTTTCTGTAATCAAACTGCCTTATTATTCTGCCCTTATGTATAAAATAGCAGACCTTTATGATGCACCACCGTCGCTTGTTGTGTTATGTAGAACCAGCCCTTGATACACCAAGTTCTTGCTTTCTGGACAGGTTTTATTTGTCCTTGTCATGAGGCCCTAGTGCTGGATGTTTGCCAGCAAGTTTTACCTATTTTTCGTGGTGCTTATCACTTTGTTTTCTCTGTAGTAGTAATTTTTTTCTCTCTGTCGTTATTTTTCTTTGTAGTTACGTGGTTTGATATATGGTTCTTAACGGGCATAATTGTTGCTTGGATGGTTGCAGAATCTTTACTTCTGACGAAACTCTCCTGTTTTTACGTATTTTAGGAAGACTTCTATGCGGTGGTGGATTGGGCATACAAGATTGATCCTTTGCGCTGCATATCAATGCATGGAATAACAGAACGTTATATTTCAGGTCAGAAGGCTGATGCTGCAGGATTTGTACGCATCTTGCTTGATGACTTGGAATCTAGAATTTCAATGCAGTTCAGTCGGGTGAGCTACTGTCTTCCTGCTTGTCGTGATATATGATTGTGGAACTCATAAGTGATGATTTTTACTCTCTTTTCTGTTGCTTGCATTGCAGTTTGTTGATGAAGCATGTCATCAAATTGAAAGAAATGAGCGAAATGTTCGACAGTTGGGAGTCTTGTCATATATACCGAGGTGTTCCTGGGTTCCCTATGTCCTTACTTTTGTATACTTGCGTTGTCTGTGGTTTGCTGTCAAATGTGTAGTTAGATAGTTCGACTTAGGGGGCATCTAAATAGTGCTTGACATACTTAGGGTGTAAAATTATTGGTTAACATGTAAATTTGGTGTCATATGGACAACATATTTAATTCGTGGGATTGCAATCAAAGCTTTTGTCTTTTTAATCTTATCCTCCTAGTTTAATGTGGTCTGATTAGTCCAGCACATTTAGACATGCTAGAATATAGGCTCTTGTGTCATATATTCGTCACTGAAGGATTGATCTTCATTAACCTGGCAATGGTATGGTTTTGTTTCTCTTGGGAACATTTTTTTTCTCCAGTTTGGAAGGAAAGAGAGATCGCTTTCACAATTTTCATACTTTAGTTATTACCAAGAAATTTACTACTTTTACATGAAGAAATTGATCACTCCAACTTATGTTACCTTTCTAAAAAAAAGAAAGAAGGAAATCAATCCCTCCAACTTTCAAGTAAAGTTAGACGATGCCAATTTTATATTGGATATTCCAGCTTGATTTTCATTACCACAAGTTTCAGTTGGTATTTTTTACATTTGAGCTTTCTTCCTTTTACTGGTGCAGTTTCACACTCTTTCCATCTCTGTATTATCCCCTTCTTATGATTGATTAGCTTCTTTCTCACCTTTTGCTACGAGCTTTCTCTAACAAGTCTTTTGATTAATGTCATCGATAACTGTAGGGCTGTGAGTTTCTTCTTGTAAAGATTTGCTACTTAATGTTGCTTCCAGAGTACTCTCAGTTAATCTTTTTTTGAGAATGGTAACTTATTATTTAATCGTAGCATAGAGGCTGGGCTAAGGCCATGTATACATATATCAAAAAGAGCAAAAACCACGGCTATCTTCTATCTCCTACTACAGTGATCCTATTATATCTATCTATCATTGAATCTACATCCTGTACAAAATCTTCCTTACACCAAAAGTGAAACAAAAATAAGCAGTTCATCTTGATTTTTTGTAAGGAGTTGATGTGTCCTTCAAAGCATCTACTGTTTCTTTCCATCCAAATGGTCCACCATATACATCCCGGGATAGTCTTCCACCACTTTTTTTGTTTGATCAAGCCTCCAGAGAAATTCCAGCACGCAAGTAGCTCCCCTGTACTCCTGGGCATGGCCCAAGACAGTCCTTTCATACTCAAGAATAGGTGCCATAAAGTTCTAGCAAACTGACAATGTAAAAATAAATGGCTACTGTTTTCAGCCTCATTTCCACGTAGATAACACCTTGAACACAATGGCATGCCTCTTCTCATTAGATTGTCTTGTGTTAGACAAGCATCCCTGGCTGTAGATAATCAATAATCCATTTGGTATTGTAGATTTGCCACGCTTGCAACCCGTATGGAGCAGTACATCCAAGGACAATCAAGGGATTTGGTTGACCAGGCATACACAAAGTTTGTGAGTACTTTCATCTCCCACTTGTTTCTTAATATGTGATATCAGTTGAAGCTATTAGTATGTGTTATCAGTTGAAGACTCTAATGACTTAATAGGAAGTTGATTGCTTTTGTTTGCCATTTTCATAATTCCATTTTTTAATATGCTGTAATAGAAAATCACATATTGCTAAAGTGGGAATTAGGGGGAAAAAGCAAAAAAGAAATTTGGAAATACACATAATTTTTTGTCTTCCGTATGTGTGATGATTTTAATTTTTACAGTTTGTCGTGTTCAGATAATATATTTTTCCTTATGTATGTAATATTGTGTGGTGTGGCTGTTTTGGAAATTGTTTGGCAGGTTAGTACAATGTTCCTTACTTTGGATAAAATTGCTAAAGCAGACACAAAATATGAAGACATTATGCTTTTAGAAAACTATGCAGCATTTCAGAATAGGTATTACTCTGATGTTGCATTCAGAACTCTATTACATATTCTATTCCATCAAATCTGTTTGAGTACTGACTGGAAGGAGTTGCAGTCTTTATGACCTGGCCAATATGGTGCCGACATTAGCGAAGTTCTATCATGAAGCCAGTGAATCTTATGAACAAGCTTGCACACGCCACATCAACGTGATTATAATCTATGTAAGCTATCCTATTTCTTGCTTCTTGTTTTTGTAATATTTTCTTCTCTGCTTGCTGTTACTACTATTTCTATAGGTCCAAGTCTTTCTGATGATATACCTTTAAAATCTATGCTTCTCCACAGCAATTTGAGCGACTTTTTCAGTTCGTTAAAAGAATCGAGGATTTGATGTACACAATCCCACCTGAAGAGGTTAGATTACTGTTTTTCTAATTTTTTTCCTCAGGTTACAGCATTTGTTGTCTGCCCTCCATTTAAGAGTGACATAATTTGCCTTGTATGAGGACACTGGCTTGTTATTTAGTTTCCTGCACCGATATTAAGTCAACACGAATTTGAACCACTACATGATTTCTTATCAAGTATGAAGGGAACCGTGTAGTCTACTATTCAATATGTCGCTTTGTACTGACTTTTTTTTAGAGATATAGAAGTAAATATATGATGAAAAAAGCTAAATTGAATATTTCAATTGATCAATTCTTTTGGACTTCGTGAATACCTTTTCCCTCTTTTTCTCTTTGGTGGGAGATCCTTCTGTTAGTCAGTCCTTATATTCCAATGGTTTCCTTTAATTAAACATGATAACTGTAATTTAAACCAACAAAATTTTCTGGTACAGATCTTGAGGTTCTGAGGCTACCGGTGTCTCACTAGTACCTTTATTAAGTACGAAGTTGATATAAAGAATGGCTGATGTTCTGCTGTGATTACCTAGAAGGTGTTTGGCTAAGCTTATAAGCTGGTCAAACTAGCTTATAAGCACCTTTTGGCTTATCTATGCATTTGGTAAATACCCTAAGTGTCTTATAAGCTAAAATTAGCCATAAGTCATAAGTTGGTCACCCCCAATTTATGGCTTTTTAGCTTATAAGCACTTTTAGTTTGACCAAGGCTTTTACTAGTTTATCCTTAATAATATTTCTAATTCACAAAATATTTTTCACAAAATATTTTTCCCAAAATAAATTTTCGAACTTTCTTTTCTTTCCATATTCGTTGTTCATCTTTTTCTTTACAAAGAAACTTTTTAATGTATAATCTTTTGTAAAGTTTTTAAGGATATTTTAGTCATTTTAATAAAAGAACAACTTATCAACACTTTTCTACCAAACAAATCAACTGCTTATTATCAGTTTCAGCACTTTTATCCAAACATGTAAATGCTTATTTAAAAAATCAGCTTCAGTACTTAAAAATGCTTTTCAGCATTTCAAGCTTATCAGCTATTTACAATCAGCTAATCACGGCTCCTATTTTGTATGCTTACATTTTCACCATAATGTTCTTGTTTATTTTTTAAAAAAGGGAGAAAAATTGACATAGAGATTTTCTTTATAATGAGTGACTTACCTTTGGCAACTCTAAGGCCTCATTTATTTTTTTTAAGATTAAGACGTGTGAATCTGAATACACATTTGAATATTAAGATCTGAATATTAAATGGTTAAGACTATTTATTTTTTAACATCTGAATATATAAAATTTACCTTTATTTAAAAATGAATAAACACAAAATTCAAATAAAATACTAATTAATGTAATATTCTATCAATAATTACTTAATTTATATATATATATATGGTGGTGATCGCTAACGGTGGTGCTTGTGAACTTGCTTGAGGTTCCGATCAACCTTAAATGCAAATGCTGCTTGCCTGACTGCGTCAATACATCATCAGCTGCTAATGATTTATGCCATTTTAAATATTTTAGATTCCTTTCCAACTTGGGCTGTCAAAGATGGATCTTAGAAAGGTGGTAAAATCCAGTTTATCTGGGGTAAGTCTGTCAATTGCCCCAATTCATCTTCTAATTTTTTAAACTGAAAAAATGTGTCACTTAATCTTGTACACTTTGGGATCTTTGGTGAATGTTCGAACTTTGCTTCTATAGGTGGATAAGTCCATAAGTGCAATGTATAAGAGATTGCAGAAGAACTTAACCTCAGAGGAGTTGCTGCCTTCGTTATGGGATAAGTGCAAGGTATATCTAGCAGACTGGGTATTGAAATTAAACACTTGGAAATCCAAATGAAAAATTCTTCACCTGAAAAACTTTCTTCCATCAGTATGTCAATTTGATGTTCAGAGGTTGGATTTAGTTTTTTCCTATTGATTTGAAATTTGTGAGAATTTAAGTAGCCAATCCAGGGTAATCCTCTGGCCGTTGGATTGTCTGAAAACTCTTATAAAAGAACCTTGTGCTTGCTATATGATGATATGGACTGTGAGCTGGAAAAGGGATAGAATGGTGCCATTTTGAAAGCAGGAGTTTCTCTGATGATTTATATAAACAGAAGTCATGGTTAATAGACGTCTGGTAGAACAGAGACATCTTAAGTTTCTTTTCAACTGCATTGTCCTGTAATAGTAAAATCTTGCTTTCATTTTTAGAGTTGCTTTAAAATTTTATCCTAGGCTTGTATTGATCATTTCCTCGATTGATCTCTATGTCTCCTTGGTTCATTTTCTGTATAGCAAATTTACCTGAAACATTCATATTCTTGCAGAAGGAGTTCTTGGACAAGTATGACAGTTTCGCTCAGCTTGTAGCCAAGATTTACCCCAGCGAGACCATTACGTCTGTCTCAGAAATGCGAGATCTTTTGGCATCCATGTAAAGAGGCATTTTGCTCTAGTAATTGTGAGTTTGTTTTCTAGTTTTAGTTGTAGGGAAGGGGGTTGTAGAGTATGTCTTCTGTTGTCAATTTTCTTCTTTTTCCTCCTTCCTAATTTGATTACTTTACAGATCCTATGAGTGACATGATAACAGGCTAGATTAAAGCATTTTCGTCTATTGTCCTTACCAGCTTTGTTATGTAATGTTTTTTGTTTCGTCCTACTGTGTGGGTTATCCAAGCGTTATTCCTGTTTTACTGTGTAAGGAAGAAATGTTTTACACTACAACATGTCAATTCATCCATTAGATATTAAAGCTTCTTGTTTTCACTAGTTAGATATGCCTCAGAATCCTTTCCCTTTCCTCCTCCAGAAACAAATAAGTGAAATTTGTGGTGATCGTGTCAGTTTCATGGTTAATGCTAGATGTACACTCGATGGATCAAATATCAATTCCAAATTAGTTGGTGTCATGCCCTTATAAATCGTTTTCCTTTACCATTTTGCTCTTTTCTCTGTGTTCAGGAAAGGGAACTTGCAGCATTTGTCGAATATAAATGGAAAATACCGAAATAGCAGGAAAAAATAAAAATTGAGTATTATACAAATTGTGTAAAAGAAATTGGTACGAGTCTTATTCAGAATCGTCTCCGATCTCCAAGGCTAGTAGACGAGGAGTGTATTAAGCAGCGTGGAAGTTAGAATAAAATTTTATAATCAGAATCGAATGCTCCCCTTGGAGGAGGAGAGGTGCCCCTTGCCCCTTTTATATATGGATGTTGGCAACAGCTAACAGGTAGAGCGAAAAGATGGGCGCTGGATTCAGGTGTCCGTTGAGGGGTGGTCGTTGGGGAGGTATGATAAGTAATGAACCTAAGATTTAACTCAACTTCAAAAGATAGCTCAAAACGTCGTTAACTAACCATAAGCGAAGGTAGGGGATGATCTTTTCAGAGTCCATCTTCTCTTAGTGGTTTGATTTGACGCTTAATGTTAGCCGAAAAGCTATTCTTGTGTTTGTAAGAAAGTAAAATTAGCGTGGGTAAATCTACTGTGAGAGATAATTGTTTTATTCGACTTCAGTTTCCTCCTACGTGATAGTAATGAGGATAAAAGAATTAGTTTTGGGAGGCCAAAAGAAAGAGAAAATCTAAACGTCGTAACATAGCCTGAGTCATCAAATATTTTCTAGGTTTTCTAACTTTACTGCCAACTACTTTGGGATCATTTTAGCCTTTTATTTTATTTCATCAGATGGTAATAATTTTCTTTCTTATATTAAACATCAACACAACAGTAATTCTTTAGAACCCTCCCTTGTGATAACTAGCTTTCTGAAGTAATGGTATGAGGATTAAAGACTAAACTAACAAATTTGAACCAAGGCAAAAAACTAAACAATGAACCAAACTACAAAAAGGAAAAGGGATTAGATCTTCATTTATAAAGATCAGTAGTTTTCAGCAACAGGTGTGGAAGGAAAGCGCCTTCGAAGAAACGTTACATGGACGAAATGATGACAAAAAGGTGTAATCTGTAAATTTATAGATGATGGAACAATATACAATATAGTTTGTGAGTTTCAAGTAAAATTAGGATTATCATGTGAAATAAAATGGCATTTCAATAATTCTCTCTCTTGTCAATCTTAACAACAATACATTTCCCTTCCACCTTTAATTTTATACGTAAAGAACCAACGGATGGAGATTGAAATTGACTTCTAAAACGCAGGAGAGTTCACATCAATAGGCGTTAGCCACGCAGATGGATGGAAAAAGGTGTGAGATTCCACTCACCAAAAATGGAATAAACATTCAAATGACGAGGTTTCCTTACAATCTGTTGGAGTCCTCAAGTTCAACGGTCTGGTTAACTGTTTTGATAATTGTTTGACACGTACACAAATGTCGCATTCGACGAAGATTACGAGCTAGATACGCTCAAATATAAAATTTCATGACATACGCTCAATTTTTATATCAAACCAATAAATAAGTACTACTTCCTTAGAGTGACTATTAGTTCTCAGTTATCATTAATTTGTTGGTATTTAACCATGGTAAATCGGAATATGAACTATCGACAAAAATCACTTTTGGTTTAAAAATGGTAGTGTAGAACGAGGTAGCTGCCACATGAAGAGATGGAGAATCACACAATTTCCTATGAAGGTGAAAGCTGCAAAGGACAGGTGCTTTAATTCAAGAAGAAACTAGTTGAATTATTGCATTTGCAACTGTGAATTATGACTTGCCAATCTAACCTGTACTTTTGTCATCTGCTCTGCCTGCACATGCATGACCTTAACCAGAGAGGGGTGTTTGGTAGAAATTAAAGTAATAGATTTTTTATGTCAGGTTCGAGAGTTGGGATCGAATCCTTTTTTATGGACGCCGCTATATATCACCATATAAGTTTTGAATACATCAGATGGTTAACCTAACGTAAAAGAGAAAAAAGTGTTGACATTAGTGATATGGAGTGGCAAAGACGTCTTATAACAACCATTGTGCTCGGTCCATTTTGCTTTGGGACAACTCCCGCTGTTCATAAAAACCCAAAAAATTGAACCAAATCGAAAACCGACATATTTTAGGTTTGGTTTCAATAAAAAAATAATTGAAAAAAATCGAACCAAACTGACTATAAAAGTAGCTATTTAAATTTATTAGTACACCTATATATATATGTAAGTTTTTTATATAAAGTTTCTAAAATTTTATGGTATATATTAGTCATTTATATTTTTAATCTAGTTCTTTGTTATTTAATAATCTAATTTTTTGCCTTTGCACTCTAGTTTAATTGGTAATTTTCTTTCGCTAAGTATAAAAAAAATATTTCATGCTAAAAATAAATCGATTTTTAATTGGGTACTTAAACTATTCATCACTATTTTATTCAATTATCGTCAATATATCTTGGTAAATGATAAATTTCTCAAAGAGCAATTGATTTGATAGTGTTATGTTGAAAATGTAGTCGCCGGAATATGCGTTTAGTAGTGTATGTCCCATATTTATGAAAAAATCCGATAAATAGCCAAAAATACCGAAAAACCGACAAAAACCGAAGCGATAAAAAACCGATTTAATTGGTTTGAATTGATTTCAATATTTGAAAAATCGACTTATTTAGTTTGATTTCGGTTTTTTTTGTGGAAAAACCGACCCAAACCGAACCATGAACACCCTTACCTGACTCTACCAACCACAGTTATAAAGATTGGAGTTCGAGACAAAGAAAGATCAAGACAACATATTTTGTTATTTATTTATACTTTATTAGATCTGTTTTTAGTTAACATTGGTTCGTCGAAATTAGTTTTACCATGCGCGCATCTTCCGATCACAGCTAGCTAAAGACTTTATAGCTGACGTCGCTGAATTTAGTGTTCCAAAAATAATGGTGAAATTTCTTTCAAGTTTTCCGAAAATTCTTTTTCAAGCAAAAAAAATGTCAATACAGAATTTTTTTTTTCAAAACTGAAGAAAACCTCCAAGGATCAACAGAATTACGATAGAAGTTTTATCTAAGATATCCATGTTGACGACGAGGACAACAACAACAACACCTTAATCCCAAACAACAATAATATAATATCTATGCTAACCATGGCAATTAAATGGTAATACTTTTCCGAACTCCTTATTTATACCATATCACATTAATTAACTATGGTTAAACCATAAGTGATAAATTAGGTGATAATGTTGTTTAAACATAGTTAAATGACAAAAGTATATTTAAAAGATACATGTTATGTATTTATTATTTAGTAAAAGAACCGATTGTGAATAATTTTGTGTCATAGAATAATTACTCCGTTCAAGCTTATGTTTTATTTATAGTTTTATCTGATTATACGTCCATGCTAACCATAGTCATTGAATTTGGACTCTTGTAGAAATGATGGTTTAATGAGAATGCAAATTTCGGAAAACGATTTTTAGTGTTCATTGAATTATTTTAACATATACTTTGTACTTTTGCTAGTAAAATATATTGCTGTAAGGTAGACGCTCTTTCTTTATATGTATGAAAGGAGGAGGACTTCTGACATCCAAAGTAGCATACGAAAATTGGCGAAGCTAGGAATTTCTTAGCGAAAGAATTAAGTTTTTCTAGTGATGTTAGAATTTGTACCTATTTATATTTATTTAGTGATCAGTCCGTTAGTTTCTTTGCTTTCACTCGGTCTTCCTTTTCTATTTTCTTCCAATAGTTTCACCTATCCAGAAAAATTGTCGGTCTGCGAATGTGGTTTTGATCCTTCCAGTGATGCCAGAAGTCATTTTGATATAAGATTTTATCTTGTTTCCACATTCGGGCTCATCCCTCCCTTCACGGTCGCAATCCTCTTAGCCATAGGCTTTTCTTGCTCGCTCGTAACTCCTCTGTTGGCATTGGTCCATTTTCGGTGCTCCTTGTCAAGCACACCTACATGTAGTATACGGGATCTTGAGGTACCTCAAAGGTTATCTTGGCAAAAGTATGTGTAGACAATAAATTGCTTCGAGAAAATAAAATCAAGACCGAAAAATATAGCAACAATTGTAGTATTTTATTTCAAATATTTGAGTGTCAATCTCTATGAATCCTCTGATTCTTCTTTCCAATAGTAAATAGATTCAAGGGCCTTTGAGCTTAATCTTGAATTTTATTTTATTTTAACCCAAGTGCTTGAAGCTTGATCTTGATCTTGACGTACATTTAATCCAAAGGCTTACAGTTTGTTCTTGAATCTTCGTGTTGATCTTTTAAATCCTTAGAACACTTGAATGCTTGTAGCTTTTAAAGAAATCCGCAGTGTTTGATCCACGAGCTCCCTCTTGCTTCTTGTTATAACTTCTGGTATTTTTTCTGGGTTATGAAGACCCCTATTTATAGTTGTGGAAGGGAGGAGTGTGATAAGAACAAACTCTTTCCAACCAATCAAATTGAAGTGTGACATGACCGCATTTGATTGGCCACAACATGTCACTTGCTTACGTGCGATTTCGTTGGCCCTTTAATTTGACTTGACATGCCTTGTCATTTTGACACGTTGCACAATCCTATTGGCTCTTCCGTTTGACTTGGCGTGCCACGTCATTTGACACGTGGCACCAAACTGGGCCTGTAGGAAAATGTCATCTTGGGCTTAATGAAGTGGACTAATCACTTTAGCCCAATTAAATGGGCTAGCCCATGGATTAAGACTTATTTATTTAATTCATACATATTGGACTTATATAATTGATTCAATTAGCCCATAATATTTATTTGGACTAGTATATTTAAAATATAGTCCAAACTATTTATTGAATTTAAATTCAATAAATTTTACATCCCTACAAATACCCCCAACTTCAAGACTTTTTGGGGTGTCTAACTTTTGAAGACTAGGCTTGAAGTATTCATATTAGTATACTTGAACTGGCTTGAATTAATCATATGAAATGTTAAAATATTTGAACTTTATATTTCAAATATCAATGTTACATCACTACAAGAGATATGTTTTTTAGCGGCAATATTTATTGTCGACTTTATTTATTGCTACAAATATCACATTTTTAGTGGCGACTCTAAAAGACACTACTAAAGATTAAGTTTTAGTGGCGACATTCTAAGGTCACCTATAATATGTGCCACTAAAACCTGAATTTTTAGTTCCCGCTATTAACAAAAAATTGGCTCCAAATTTTTAGGAGAGACTCAAAAAATATCGTCCCTGTAGGTTTTTTGCAGCGACGAGGTCGCTACTATAATTTAAAAAAAAATCACTTAACATTAATTAAATAACAAAAAACAAAGGAAGAAATTAAAAGACACAAACGAAGAAAGGGGTTTTCTCGTCTTCAGCAGCTTCCTCCTCTCAATCTCTCTCAACCAAAGGGGTTTTTTCCCACTCCTATCAAAAATTATCCATCCAATTCCCACAAATCTCTTGAATCTATCCTTAAATCGCAAATGTAAACCGATAGCCAAAGCCCTAATCAGAAATTATATTCTCAAATTAGGTATGCGTTTGAATCCTAAAAATAATTCTGGATTTTTCTGATTTGAGCTTTCGATTTCGGAGAACGGTAAGTTTTTTACTTAATTTTCTTTTGTTTATGATTTTTGGGGTTTTGATTTAAGGTGATTTGATAGCTGGTGTTTTTTACGCGATTCTTTGGACGCGAAAGAGCAGGTTTCAACTGATTCTTTGGTTCGTTACGCGACTCTTTGCTTTTTACGCGATTTTGTTTTTTCCCTTTTTGTTTATTCGGTTGGTTTATGTATCGTATATTTTTACTGTGCTTGTTTATTTGGTTGGTTTATTTTGATTTTGATTTTTAAGTATGATTAATTTGCTTTTGATTTGATTTTTGATTCACAATTGAATCTCCAAAGGCAAAAACTGCTTTTACAACTACATTTTTAGGTACATGCAGCTAGCGAGAATGATTATTTCTTCTATTTCACCTTTAATTTCTCTGACCCATTTAAAATATACAGGAATCAAAAGTAATTTTTCTTGAATAGCCATCTCCTGAAGCCCTTTCTCAATGTCGACTGCTCTTTCGCTGGGTAAGTTGAAAACTTCTTTAGTTTCTCATTATAAACAATAGGGAATTCTGCCTGCAAAAACTATGTTTCTTTTGTTGGGGAATTCTTCTTTCTTTTGTGTTTTACTGCCTGCAAAAATTATGTTTTCTTTGTTTGATTTTTTATTTTTATGTTTTTATGGTTGATTATGATATCTATCATGTTTGCTAGTACTTGAATGTTTGCAATCTGTTGTGAATAATCTCGTACATCTGTGATAGAAACATGAAAGTGAAGGTTGTCATATACAATATTAGAAAACATGTAATGTTTGGAAGTGACTTAGAGAAGTCAGAGTAGTAAGTTTGTGCTAGATTGCTAGCTATTTAATGTTGTATAAAATTATGCCACACAAACAGACTTTTGTTTTGATATAGCAGAACAATAGAAATTTTCATGTGATAGCTTACCAGAAACTTTGCACAACCCAGTAGCTGAGACTCTAAGAAATCAGTATGCAATTTTAGTGTGTCGTTCCAAAACGGAGTGCAATTCAGCGTGTGTTGAGCAACATAGACTGCTGAGTCAGCATATGTGTCGAGGGGCAGTATATATTGGTTGCATATCACTTATGCCTACTAACTGTAATTCCCTCCTCGATGTAGTTGTGACCGCAAGATAATCGACAATATTGATTGTTAGGTATAATCTCTTGACTGAACTCAAATTTGTGATGCACTTTAATCAACCAATCAATCAGAATAGCTCTTATCTTTCAGTTATCTCAGGCTGAATCCATGTAGTCATGAATTCTGCTCTCATTAAATGTCCAAATTTAAAAATCAGTAGAATGCAAAAATATATGAGAAATGTACTGTATTTCTTAAGCATAAACACTTATTTAAGTTAATCTTACTTTCTTGGGGTTGTCAGGACAGGTATGCAATTCTTATTCCATATGGCCCATGTGGTTATGTTATTTAAGAGGTGTTAGCTACATACATGATTGGCTTCAAGAAGATTAATTAATTTAAGAGTTGCCAATCTGTACTTGCCATTAGGGTATCATAACATTGGGAAGGATTGAAAAAAAATGAAGACATTAAAATAGAAATGACAGTTGAAAAATTTAAGTAGTGTTTAAAATTCTTTTATCGAACTCATATTGTATAATTGCCTCTAAAATTCTGTTAGAATTGTCGACAGCTCCTCGGACTTGGCTAATCTCTATGACATATTCAACACTTGTTGAAGTTATCTTCTTTTCATTGTACTTGGAAAGAATTTCTAGATTAATTCCTGAAAAGGCATCCCTGGATTGCAAAAATAGCCCATTTCATTGTACACAGATAGCCCATTTTTTGCAAAATTATCACTGGCCAGTACCTTTGGTTTACACTGCTTTGGTGATCAGTTCTGCCTAATACCCTCCTATTATTTGTTGATGTACCTGCATAAAAACCTTCTCTTGTTATCCTACTTCCATGTCACATTAACAGCAGTTCCCAGTTTGGTTCAGCTGCATCCAAAGTAGATTGCCAAACTTGCCTAGTCGACTGCCCTTTGCTCATTTGTGCAACCTTTGATATATTCCTTGTTATGCTTATGCCTTCCCCATCTTTCCTCCCAATGGAATGAGTACATAGTACTAATACCACCATTTGGGAGTTGGGCCAAAGGAAGGGCATTTTTCCAGTAATGTTCCTCCTTGTGTACTTTGTCCATTGCCAATATTCTGAGTTTCGATTGGTTTTTCTCGTCCAAACTTCACATATGCTCCGTGATTGAACTTGTGATTTACCTATCCTCATATGTTCCTTTTATATCCTACTTTCTACATATAAAGACTATTGAATTACCACCATTCTTTACCCTTCGAGCTCCACATGAAAGAAGCCTCCTTGAGATTGAACATCTGAATACTAAAAGCGTTTGTCCAACTCTTGGCTGATTCATGATCCTGCTCATGCCTTTCTTAGCTTGCCTTCCAGTGGATTGAGTACATAGTACTAATACCACCACTTGAAATTTGGGCCAAGAAAAAGCCTTGTTTGCTGTATTTTTCATGATGAGTATGACATATGTCCATACTGTTTGTATTGTCCTTGCCTGCTCGCGTGTACTGTTTTTGAGACTCATTCCGTGTGTGTTCCTTGAGTATCCATCTGAGGTCTCAGCTAGTTTTGATACTTGGGATGCTGATGTGTAAAATTGCATTGAGTATACACCTCTCAACATAACCCTTTTATCCCTAAACCAAAGCCAAAACCTGGTATTTGAGTGATCATTCCTGTAGAAAAACTGGGCAGTAGCCCCTTCCTTTAGCTAGTGCTGTGCTTTTGCTTATCCATAATTCCCTTTCAATGGATTGAGTACAAAGTACTAATACCACCATTAGAAAGTTCCTCAATTAATAAGACATAGCATCAGTAATATTTCCTGCAAAAAAGAAAATAATGTTAGATAAACACTTCATCTCCATGATCTCCTCCTTTAGGATTGGATCATATGAGATGACTGACTTATTCTTCTCAAAACCACTGTATTCCTTCTTTTCATTTGTCTGGCTCCCTGTATCATCAGTTTGCACCTTCTTCATAAATGTTTCTTTAACCATCAGCCATTCATTGTCCATACACACACGAGGAATGTGTGTATTTTGAATATGGTATATGCCAATATTGATCTATAACTTCCATTTTGTATCACTAGAGTATTGTTATGAGTTTTTATTTCAGTGCATAACTCCCCAGTTCATCTCTAATAAAACTCCCCAAAGAGATTGCCTCTTGTGAATTTTTTTGCAGCAACAGGTCCAGTCCAGTTTTTTTGCAGCCTTCTTCTTTTGCTTATTTTCCTTCACTTGTTCTTCAGTATCAGGACTAATTTCAATCATATTAGGCTTTGGTATTACAACACTTTCTTCTGAGCTGATTAAAGTTTTTTGTTTGATTTATACGGTGGATGCTTTGTTTTTGTATTCTTATTTCTGTTGCTTGATTAGTGGATTTCAGAGATTAATCATATAATATTTGATGTCTTAATGATTGTAACTTTAATTTCATAACTAGTTATAGAGACAGGACAAATATCAAGCAACCCTTTGCAGAGACCTTCAGTAGAGACAGTTTCATCAAGAAATCTGGACAGAAGTGCGTATCCTTCTCCGGAAGCTGAAAGTGGTAGTAAAGGTTAGTTTTTTATTTTTACCTTTAATGTAACTACACATCCGGAGCTGAGCTTGGTTGCTACTGTTGGAGGCCATTTCCTATATGATTTTCCTTTTAGTTGTTGTTTTCTCTTTCTATATATCTTATATTCAGGCATGAAATGTCTCATATGCTTGTTGCAAAGCGGTAAGCGAAAATTGGAAGAGAAATGCAAGTAATCATGTTGCATTTTCACTTCTTTACTGTGGAACTGTCATATCTAGATGCCTAGATGCCTGAGGCATGTTAATTCTTGGAATGATCATGGTTGGAATCTAATTATGGGGTCTGCCTCATCTGGTCAGATAAGTGAACAATGCAACAGAAAAGAAATATTTTTGACCAATCCAAGGAATTTAATTATTACATAAAAATACACGTGTCTTGTTGAGTATGATAGAACTGCTAGAAATTAGGAAGAGATGGTTTAGTTATGGTCTTTCTCATATATTCTTTGGTTTTATATGGTATTTTTTTCTGTCACCTTTTGACGTTTGTAATCATTGGCGTTCCCATTGCCTTCTTTTATTTGGACTACATGAATGTTATCACAAATAGATGTCATTGAGTGAGTATGAGATAGCCTGATGTTTCATAGGTTATAGTTATACTTCATTATATATAGTTTTAGTTATCCTTCCCCTTTTATATGATTTTCTTTAGTATTTGACTTTGGATGCATACGTTAATGTTCTTTGTTTTTTTAATTGCAAGGAAAAGTATAACAACAGGGAAAAGAAGTTGTTCACGGAGTAGTTTGAAGACATTGTATTAGTTTGATGACATTGAAGTAGCTTGAAGACATGATCCTTTGCATTTTTCTGAAAATTGTAGGGATAAAGTTCTTAAACATGTAGGAATTCGAACACATTTTGTTTTTTTCTTCCTTTCCATGTGTATATACGATTACAATGTATTATGGTGCATTGTATACTTTATTGCAGAGTTTTGTGGTAATAAAAATTTCCTATATATTGTTTGCGTATTTGGTGGTATTCGATATGATATTAATGTTGTTTGGTAATTAGTAGGAATAAAGTTGCTTAATAAACAATTATAATTTTTTTTAAAAAGAAAAAGCTTTAGTGGCGATCCAAGATGCCACAAAAAGTAAGATATTTATGTGGCAATAAGAATGTCACCACTGAATCTCTTTTAGCGGCGACTGTAGTCGCCACTGTATATCGTTCTTTAGCAGCGACCCACCTAAAATCTACTTTGTGGAACATGTTTTGGTGGCGATAGGGGTCGCTACAAAATGTATATTATTTGTGGCGACTATCAATAGTCGTCACAAATAACATTCAGTTATGGAAGTACTTGAAGCGAGCCTATGGTCGCTGCTACAAAGATTTAGTGGTGACATTCTGAGCTTTTATGGCGACATTAGTTGCCGCAAAAAGACCAATTTCTTGTAGTGATACCTCAAACACATGGAATATAAAAACTATTAAATTTAAATTCTAATATCACTATTGCATTTTGTCACGTGGCTCTGGAACTTGGTTTGCCATCTTTTCTTGGCAAAACAGTCCCCTTTTGTCTCTAATAAGAACACTGCCATGACTATTAGAATTTCAAAAGGCAACTACAATTACTGATTCCCTTTTTGTGTTGGGAACAAATTCTCGTTCCAGCCGTCTTAGCAGTTGATCCCACATCGGGAATAAATATTCCATGGCATCTTTATAAACCTATATAAATTCATGTGCTCGTATGTATTTAGCATCAATTTGCAGTATTTGTAAGCCACTTGAGTCTATTTTTGTGGACACGGAAGCATTAACGCGAACGTAATTTTTTTCTTCCTTTCTTGTGCTTTTCTTCCTTGTTTTACTTGTTGTCTCCTTTTTTTTTCTTTTTAGAAGTAACTTCGTCAAACTACGAAGTCCTTTATAAGTTCGAGACGAAGGCTTTTAAAAGTTCGTGACGAAGATTTTTAAAATTTGCGGCAAAGACCCATAAAAGTTCGCGATGAAGACCTTTAAAATTTTCGGTGAAGCCCATAAAAGTCCGCGATGAAGACCTTTAAAATTTACGGCAGAAAACCATAAAAGTTCATGATGAGGACCTTTAAAATTTATGGCGAAGACCCTTAAAAGTCCGCGAAGAAGAACTTTAAAAGTTCACGATGAATACCTTTAAAATTTGCCACAAAGACCCATAAAAGTTCGTGCAAAGATCCTTAAAAGTTCGTGGTCAAGATCTCTAAAAGTTCACGGTGAAAACCTTTAAAAGTTCGCACTGAAGACCTTTAACATTCGTGGCGAAGACCCATAAATGTTCACGTAAAGATCCTTAAAATCTCGTGATCAAGATCTCTAAAAATTCACGGTGAAGACCTTTAAAAGTTCGCGTGAAGACTTTTAAAATTCACGGAGAAGACCCATAAAAGTTCGAGTAAAGATCCTTAAAAGCTCGTGGTCAAGATCTCTAAAAGTTCACGATGAAGGCCTTTAATATTCGCGGTGAAGACCTTTAAAATTCATGGTGAAGATCTATAAAAGTTTGTGGTAGAAATCTTTAAAAGTCGGCAGTGGGGACTCTTTAAAGTTCGCAACGTGCACCTTCAAAAAGTTCAAGCCAAGCACCTTTAAAAGTTTGAGACATACACCTTTTAAAAGTTCGGAATGAAAGCCTTAAAAACTTCAAATGCCTTTAAAAGTTCGAGACAAACACCTAGAGCGAAAACCTTTTTATAAAAAAAGCGCCTTCAGAATTGTCCCACACAACATTTTAAAACCAACTTTATATTGCACCATGCGGGCAATTTCAAATTTGCGCGACTTCACCAAAACTTTTATATCTTGATGTAGGAATGTCGAAATCACAAACCACTTGATTTTATGGATAATAGACTTTGAGATCTAGAATCTATCCAAAATTCGGAATCAAACAATTTGAGAATCGTCCAGATATTATTTTGAATCTAACTTTAGATTCCGACACGTTGACAATTTTATATTTGCGTGACTTCACCAAAACTTTTATATCTTGATGTAGGAATGCCGAAATCATGAACCACTTGATTTTATGGAAAATAGACTTCGATATCTAGGACAATCCAAAATTCAGAATAGTCCCAGATTTTATGTTGAATCTAACTTTAGATTCCGACACGTTGTCAGTTTTAGATTTGCGCAGCTTCACGAAAAATTTGTATCTTGATGTAAGAATGTCGAAATCACGAACTGTTTGATTTTATGAAAATAAGACTTCAAAAAACATATCCAAAATGTAGGATTTAATACCTTAAGGATAGTTTCAACTAATATTTCGAAGTCAACACCAGATTTTGATATACCGACAGTTTCGAATCGGCGCGACTTCGCCAGAACTTTTATGTTTTGGTATGGAAGCCTCGAAGTCATAAGAAGTTTTTCTTCCTATCAATCAAAATTCAATATCTCCATTCTCACCCAACATATTGGATTAACGTCTCACTAGATTTGAAACATTGTGCCAAGGAATCTTTCTTCTTATATTTGTGTTCCCTTTTGACGCCTATCTTCTCTCCTCCCCCCTTCTTTGGTAGTGAGAGAATATGAAGTCCAACAAACTTAAGGTTATGCGAACATGAAAACATAGAGAATTCCTAGACTTTGATGCAAACATTGTCATCATTTTAGTGAAGACACTATTTTACCATAGCAGTTTGCCCCCTTTTAAATCAAATGTGACCCAAAGTTTAACAGAAAATGGTATCTTAACTCGATTTTCAAGTGGTGGTTTAATGGATTACATTTCATCGTACTTCATTAGAACAATGATTGAGGCACTGTGTATCTTTTGAACTCATGCGACTGAACTCAGAATGAAACTCTAAGTTGCCTACGTACCTCGGTGAAAAGGATCAAGTCATACCGTAGTTCAGAATGGGTATTTCTTTTGTTTTGTTTTTTTTTGTCCTGACTTTTTCCTAGGCCGTCTCTTTCGAGATTTTCAACCTAGCGGACTTTTTTTTCTTTTTTTTATGTCCTAACTTTTGCCTAGGTCGCTTCTTTCGAGGCTTTCAACCTGCCGAACTCATTTTTTTGAATTTTTTTTAGGTGGGCCGTACACAGTTTAGACTCATGTGGGTCAAAAGTGTAGGAACATGCAGTCTAGGCTCATGCGTCGAGGAGCGTAGCAACTTCAAGGATAATACTTCTTCAGAAACTTGCCATTGATAGGGCCGATTTTCATGCCATCCGTATCAACCAGCTTGTAAGCCCCACTTGAGTAAGCTTCTTGTACGACATATGGACCATCCAATTTTGAAGTGAACTTCCCTACAGGTTTATGGGAAGTAATAATGGGTCTTCATATGGCAAGGACTTGATCTCCTACTTGAAAGGACCTCAGGCGAACTCTTTTATTGAAAGCGCGAGACAATCGAACTTGATAACATTCAAGACTCTGTTGAGCTTCCAACCTCTTCCCATCAAGAGCCTCCAACTTTGCTAATCGAAGTCGAGAATTTTCTTCATCAGTGATCCCTTCTTGAATAGCCAGTCGTAATGAAGGTATTTGACGCTCAAGTGGCAAGACGGCTTCGACTCCATATATGAGTGCATAAAGGGTCGCTTGTGTTGGTGTGCAGTGAGTTGTCCTATATGCCCACAGAGCTTCCTCCATACGGTCATGACAATCCCGTTGGAATTTGGAGATGAATTTCTTTAACAAGTTGCATAGAGTCTTGTTGAATGCCTCGACTAGACCATTGGCGGCAGCGTTGTACATAGAAGAGTTACGTTGCTTGAAGCCAAAAAGTTCACAAATCTTGTTAATTAGCCTATTGTCGAAGGGCTTGCCATTATTCGTTATAATGTAACGAGGAATGCCAAAGCGATAGATAATGTTTACTAGAATGAAACTTGCAACATTTTCCTTCTTTACCTCCTTAAGAGCAACAACTTCAGCCCATTTTGAGAAGTAGTCAGTTGAAGCTAAGATGTATAGGTGCCCACCAGAGGACTTTGGCAATGGTCCAACAACATCCAATCCCCAAGCGTCAAACGGCCAGGATGCAACAATAAGGTGCAACACTTCAGAAGGTTGATGAATAAAATTCACATGTAATTGACAAGCTTTGCATCTTTGAGCATAGTCCAAGCAATATTTTACCGTAGTCGGCCAATAATATCCCATCCTTTTTATATGGAAGTGGAGCTTTGGTCCTGACTGGTGTGACCCACATACCCCAGGACGTGCCTCTTGCAAAGCTTGGAGTGCTTCTTCTTCCCCTAAGCATCGCAAGAGTACTCCCTCGAACGACCTTCTGTATAGAGTATCTTTGTAGTAAAGGAAGCGAGGTGCACGACGACGGATTTCAGTCCTTCTCCTCGGATTTTCCGGAAATATCCCATAGCATAAGTAGTCAATAATGGGTTGTCACCATTCTTCTTTCTCAACTTCAGAAACAACGACAAGATGCTTGAGTTCATTTTCTTCACCTTCAGCCTCATTTAGCGACGACACTACCCATTTTTGGCTGACAGTAGCTTGTGCTTGATCAGGCAGGGTTATTGATGAAGCTAGGACAGCTAAAGCATCAACCTTCTTATTTTCTTTCCTTGGCACATGCTGAATAGTCAAATCACCAAGCCACCCATTAACTTTTTAGCATAATCATGATATGGGCGTATTTCAGGCTTCTTGACCTCGTAACTACCTAAAAGCTGATTGAGATGCGCACTGGTGACGGTTGCTTGTATCCCAAACCTTCACGTGGTTGCCTCGTTGCAGCTTCTGAGGGGAGATTCCCTAACTTTGATGGCTCATCGGGATTGTATCCAGCTTTCGCAAATATCTTGTAAGCGTTAGGATCAAAACCTTCATATATTCTCGTTGTAGGGAGTGCCACATTTTGTAAACGATTTTGGGATACAAACCCTGCAAGCGGCTTCAATTTACTGCCTCAATTCGTTTTATCGGAAGAGTTAACTCCTTTAGCGTGTTGGTTTGGAGATTAGATGATTCGCCTTCGTCTTTCTTCCTTTTAGGGACATATTGGATCTTAGAACTTACTTTCTTGCCATAAGATGCAATATCGCCTCTATGAGATTTATTCACGCTGGGTTGTACCTCCTTAGTAACGGCTTTGGCTTTACCAATAGTCACCTCAGATCTTTTGGTTATGGGCTCGTCATTCATGTTTTTCATGACATCATTAACTTTTAGCTCCTTCACAATGCGGTTCTTCAAGTAGAACTTTGCATCGGCGAAGTGTGACTCTGCCTCGGTGAATGGCTCATCATCAACAACTATCTTCTTCACGACTTCGCCCTCGTAGTATTTCAAACATTGATTGTAGGTAGATAGAACCACTTTATTCTCATGTATCCAAGGCCTTCCAAGCAGTACATTGTATGAAGTCTTTGCATCGATCACATGCAGCCATGCACTTGATTGCATATCTTCAATGGTGATTCCCAGCCTTATCGTGCCTATGGCTCTTTGCCCCTTGATTGAATGCTTGGATCATCACACGACTTTCTGAGAGTTCATGGGAATACCAAGTTCTTTCACAGTGCGAATTGGCAAAATGTTCACTGAGGATCCTTCATCAACAAAAATTCGATTTACCCTTTCATCACGCATATATCCAACCAGGTACAAGCATTAACTTCTTGAGGAGTGGACTCGATAAGCTTTTCCGAAGATGGTGCCAACAGTAGGTCATCACTCATTTTTTTCCCTTCGTCAGTATGGCAACAAGAGGCATCAATACCCCCACAGGAAATCTTCGTGCGGAACACACTTGGTAAAAAATCCTCCAAGGTCACTGGATGTCGTGACTTTTGAGGGTGGTGCACCTACACTTTCTCTTTCTTTACATGTCTAACTGGGTTTCATATCCTAGGTCTTTTCACAATTATTTTCCTCGTTGGTTGTTCCATTGATCCTTTTCGTGGGGTTCTTTTGTGGTGCCTACGACGAGTCACCAACGTCAAACCTTTATCATCCTTAGGTTGACCGTATTCAACTTTGTAATTCTCCAGTAGTTCTTCATCTTTAATTTCTTTAGAACTACATAATTCGTCTGGATTGAATGAGCCAAATATGATCGAGACTTGGTTTGCGCTTGCGTTCTCATATTCAAGCACAATCTTCTTTTCACGAGCCAAGTCCATAACTTTGTCCTTGAAGACAAAGCACTTCTCTAGAGGGTGGCTCACAAGTCGATGATATTTGCAGTAATTTGGGTCATTGATTTTCTCAGCTTCATTTGGTCGCTTCATCTCCAGAAGCTCAATAGGATTTAACTCGAGGAGTTCTTCAAAAATAGCTGGCACATCAGAATCCAGAAATGGGTAATCTTTCTCTTGCATTTCATTTAGAGTTAACTTTCCAGTTGGCTTATCTTCAAAAGAAATGGATTTCGTACTCTGCTTTTCTCTCACCTTCGTCGTGAACTTCATAGGTGTGTGTGACATTCATAGCTTCTTTGTTTTCAGATCTTAGTACAAACTTGCTGCATTTTCTGACTTCTTGCTTGTCGTTCACTTTGCGAGGTTCATAGATGGGCATCCTTTCATTTCCAGGAGAGGCCATGCTCAATTCCATGTCATGGGCACGAGTTACAAGTTCTTCAAATGAGCTAGGCTTGATACTTGCAAGATGTAGCGCAATACCCAATGCATACCTTGGATGTACATCTCTATGCCAGAAGCTTCACTAAGCCTGTTTTTACAGTTGAGGCTTGCGTTCTTCCAATTATTGATAAAGTCGATAAATGGTTCACTCTTCCGTTGACGATTACTTGTGAGTTTTATCATACTCACAGTACGTCTCATTCTATAAAAGCGATTGAGAAATTCTTGCTCTAGTTGATCCCAGCTATCAACAGATCCAGCCTCGAGGTCCGTGTACTAATCAAAAACATTTCCTTTTAATGAGCGGACAAACTGTTTGATGAGGTAATCTCCATAAGTCCCAGCATTGTTTCATGTCTCAACGAGGTGCGCCACATGTTGCTTTGGATTGCCTTTTCCATCAAACTGTTGAAATTTAGGAGGTTGATAGCCAGCAGTCATCTTCAACATATCGATCCTTGAAGTGTAAGGCTTTACGTAGGTAAAGAGGACTTGGAAGCAACTTCATATTTGTTTTTTATAGTCCCTTCAATAAAATCCTTAAGTTGATCGATTGGAATCATCCCTTCCGAAGAGACTGGAATTTCCTTAGTGGATGAAACTTGTCATGGGGGAGGATCAATCTTTTGAACTTCTGGGAGTTTTCCAGGTGTATGGGTGGATTATTCTTCCATCAATATTCCCACCCTATCTGTTAGCTTGTCGATTCTAGCATCTTGATTTTACATGCACTTGGTCAAGCCAGCGATTGCTTCCGTCAAGTTTGCCAACTGCTCCTCCACAGATGAAGTGTTTGTCACCATGGCTTGCATGATTGTCATGGATGATGGTGAGTAGCATGGATTTTCACACAGATTGTTCCTTGATTGGCTCATGCTATGTGGTGTAAGTGGGGAGGATCCATCACTTAAAGCGTCATCATCTTCCTTCATAGCAGAGTGCTTGGATCCGAAGAGGTCAAGTAGAGCAAGAGTTTTCTTGATCTTTTTAGCAACATCTCTTCCTCCTTCGGGTGCATTTGTGGAAGATCTTTCTCCTTTTGAGGATGAAGACCCGAAAATAGGGGTAGATGCGGACGACACTTGGGGTGCTTGTTGTCCTAACGAGCTTGCTTTGCTTCTTGTAATTGGTCCAAAGCTTCCAAAGGTAACTTCGAGTATGTTTTCCACATCAGCATAAAACCTGGAATTAGCAGCCTTGGAAGAAGTTGAAATGGAGTTGATTTTCTTGGAAGCCATTTTGTTGTTCTTGAACTTTGGTGATTGAAAAGTTGAGATGAGAGGTAGAGATTATCCCACTAGGCGTGCCAGAATTTGTAGACAATAAATTGCGTCGAGAAAATATAAACAAGACCGAAAAATATCGCAACAATCATAGTATTTTATTTCAAATATTTGAATGTTACAATCTTTATGAATCCTCTTATTCTTCTTTCCAATAGTAAATAGATTCAACGTCCTTTGAGCTTAATCTTGAATTTTATTTTATTTTAACCCAAGTTCTTGAAGCTTGATCTTGATCTTGATCTTGACGTACTTTTAATCCAAGGGCTTGCAGCTTATTCTTGAATCTTCGTCTTGATCTTTTAAATCCTTAGAACACTTGAATGCTTGTAGCTTTTAGAGAAATCTATAGTGTTTGATCCACGAGCTCCCTCTTGCTTCTTGTTATAACTTCTGGTGACTTTTCTAGGTTATGAATACTCCTATTTATAGTTGTGGAAGGGAGAAGTTGTGATTAGAACAAACTCTTTCCGACCAATCAAATTAAAGTGTGACATGACCGTATTTGATTGGCCAGAACATGTCACTTGCACACGTGGCACGATTTCGTTGGCCTTTTAATTTGACTTGTATGCCTTGTCACAATTGACACATGGCACAATCCTATTGGCTCTTCCATTTGACTTGGCGCTCCACGTCATTTGACACGTGGCACCACACTGGGCTTCTAGGAAAATGTCATCTTGGGCTTAATGAAGTGGGATCATCACTTTAGGCCAATTAAATGGGCTAGCCCATGGGTTAAGACTTATTTATTTAATTCATATATATTTGACTTATATAATTGATTCAATTAGCCCATAATATTTATTTGGACTTGTACATTTAAAATATATTACAAATTATTTATTGAATGTAAATTCAATAATTTTTACATCCCTACAGTATGATCTATACTAATCATGGCCATGGGAGATTTGAAATCTATAGTTATGCTGATTGGGGTAGCGGGGAAGGCTAGAAGGAAGGGATTGAGCTTGAAGGCTTTCACGGATTGATGCCGAGACTAGATTCGAAACTAGACTTGGGTAAGGGCAGGTATTCAATGTCTGGTTCGATAGGACCATGAAGAAGAAGGTTTGGCAAGTGAAGGGGAATTCTGCTAAAAGAGAAAGAGTACCTCGAGAATAGGCTTCGAGCGAGAATCCGATTCAATTCAACTATTGTCCTATATTGAGTGGAACAAAGTGTCGCTTCAGGAAACATGGGTATTGAAAATCTTAAAAACCCGTAGGTTCCCAATTTTAAAGCAATTCCTGCCAAGATGACGGATCCTGCCATAGGTTCCTCCACATGAGCTTCGGGTAACCAAATATGAACTGGTACCATAGGCACTTTGACGGCAAAAGAAGCAATCCATAGAAAGATTGGAGTCGTTCACTAAATTATGTGGTTAATGAGATTTGTAAATTGGTTGTTCCTGTTTGGAGAAGAATCAACAGAATAGCTAATAGCATAAAACAGATCCAAGTAAAGTATAAAGGAACAACTGATATGTTGCCTTGATCTTTCTTTGTCTCGAACCCCATACCCCTATAATAATGGTAGAGTCAGGGGTAGCCTCTGGACGAAAAGAGCCACCATTCTCTTTCTTTCTTCAATCATTCCGATCAAGACAAGTGGTTCATTTTTTCCTCCTATCTACGCAATTCTCTGTCTTCATTCGTGATCATGTTGGGCGAAAGGTCGAAGTGGAAGGGGCTCGTCCATTCACTATATGTCTGTAATTTCATACATAAAGAGGAAGATTAAAAACTCATCGATCTCCTTACCGCTTCGTGGGGGTCTTCATTGACTCTTCTCTTACTTTCCCTACTTCTAGAAAAACAAAAAGAAATGTTGAACAAAAATGATCGCGGATAGGGCACTGAGTCAACCTTTTAGATTGAATAAAGTTACTAAGCTAGTCACCTGAGAAACAAGATTAGATGTTATCCCGGTTCGTTTCTATTTTTGTGAAACTATTCCTCAAGCAAGGCAGTCGATAAGTCATCGATGGGTTTGTGTGGTAGGTCGAAATCCAAACCTTTTCTCTCGAGTATACTCATTACCAAAAAATATACGTCATTTCGGGAATGCGCATAGCCGCCGCGCGTGGCTAAAGGTCAACAAAAAAAAAGAGCTCAAACTCTTTTTTTTTAGTTCCACTGAGAAAGTCGTTTCTTATAAAATACGCCACTCGACGAGGGAAGATGCAGATAAAAGGCCAATAGCCTGGTGTCAGCTTCTACGACATAAGCTAGGTTACAATACACCGGGCTGCTTCTTTGTTCTATCATGATTGGGTGGACTTTCCCTCAGGAATGTTTATCATGGAGGCCAGTGTTGACAATGCGCACCGCAACTAGCTAGATTTTACTTTCTTTCAAATCAGAATGTTCTCCTGCTCGAAGAATGTGTTCCTACCACAATAGTAGTTGAAGAAAGGGCTAAAGGTGGGCTTGAGGAAGAAAGAAAATTAATTTAGAAATCCCGAAAAGGAGGAATAATCCCTTTTCTGTCTTTTTGTATCCGTAGTGGAATAAGCCTTTGCATCAGCATCAACATAACTATCTCCATCTGAAACATCAGAATCCTCGTTAGCAGATGAATCCGTAGAAAGAGCTGCCACTTAATAATTTGCCGAACCAACAAACTTTTACAAAAAAGTGCAAATTAGGGTGATCGTCAAGCAGTTCTGCTTTCCCCTACCGATGATGTGCCAAGAAGTGCATTGTTGGAACTGGGTTGGAACTTAAGATCATAAGCTCTAGATTTAGGGGTTTGAAGGGTGTTTAAATTTAAAAGAAGTGAAAAAATTTCCGATAAAGAGTGTTCAATGTAACATAATATTTTACCTACGTATACTATGTAATTTTTTGATAACTGACCACCCTTATGACCCTTATGACCATGTGGCTTCGCCACTACATATGAACCAATCCCGTGATTTAGTCTTTTTTTTCTTTTTACCTATTTAGAAGAGTTAATATCCTAAAAGTTTTTTAAACTATTAATTTTTTGTCAATTACAAACTTAAACTAGCGAATGCCCCAAAATCCGTAACTATATTGCCTTTTCCCGTAAATTCCCTTGTTGCTCATCCAGCATAACAAGTGTAATAACTCGTTTGAGAACGCGTGACGACCGAAAAAGCTATCAAAATGGCCCATCTGGCATAATGTAACGGCTAATTAGTCTAACCCTCTTAATTTTTTAAATTTTTTTTATGTTCTCCTTATTTCCTTTAATTCACATCTCTTCCTCATTATTTATCATTATTCTTCCTTATTTTTCATATTTCTTATTTATTTTTTACCTTTCTTCTGTGTAGTTGTCCATATGGATTCCCCCTAAAAGATATTCCTTTCTTACTTCCTCTGAAATAAATTTTTTTTGTGTTAGTCTTCTTTCATGTCTTATTCATATATTGAAAAAACACACATTTAAATCTTTCTGTTCAACCCAATAACTTATGAAAAATGAAGTTGAATCTCTTGAACCTTATGTGTATAATCTAGAATTAGAGAATGTAGTTACTGTTCGATTGCTTTTTTATTTGTGGAATGTTATTTTATAATCCTTTTTGTATAATATAAGATGATTTTTCGGAAATGCAATAATATATACCTTCATTTGTTTTTTTTTGCGCATTGCAAAATGAACATAAACATGGACTTATTCAACTGGAGTCTAGTATAAAGGACAATCACAATTAAACCTAAAAATAATACATTATATTAGATCCTATTTTGGCTAAAATTTTTAGAATTAATCAGTCATCCGATAATAATATATCATGAGTAAATTACATCAAAAATTTAGTACAAATCATAAGTTAATATAGTTATACATAGGCATCGCTAAGAATTCAACACGAGATTTTAATATATATGAAAATATATTTTAGGGATTTTGGGGACACCAAATAGTTTAAGTATGTAATTGACAAAAAAATGATAATTTACGGGAGTTTTAGGCTATGTTAAACGTAGTGCCACATGATATATTATTTTTTTTAGATATAGGAGCATGTACTAGATGAACATCTAAGAATGCACTAAGGGGTTTTAATACGAAGGGAAATATAGTTCAGTAAATTTTAAGGACGCACAATTATTTAAGTATGTAACTGACAAAAAAAAATTAATAGTTCAGGAAATTTTAGAATATTAACTTTATTTAAAAGCATGAATTGGTCCCTTATGGTGCTTTGAGGCGGAAGCTTCTTCATACTAGAACAATTTAAACAATATTGCTAAGGAGAGGAAAGTCTATTACATAGTTGCACCTGGTTTAACATTTATATATATATATATATATATATATAT